>LR990991.1:16600000-16817500 GCA_905163435.1 Mamestra brassicae
TTCTCGTGCCCAAATCGACAACAAACAGCAAAACTAGCCAAACGCCACGCATCAGCTGTTAACCATTTCGGCTAAATTGTAAATGCCATCTGACACCGATGGGTCACTGCGGTATTCTGACTAAGGTTCAATGACCTGTCCCTGGTTTTGCACAAACGCCAAAACAGAATAAAATGTACAAATTATTGTTAACTCGAATGTCACTATTTTTTATTATATAACTTATTGAATGGTTTACGTTGGGGTATTCTCGTTATTAATCTGAGAAACAAGAAATGGTAATATCCCATCACCAGTAGAAAAAAGTTAAACAACACTTTTATAAAAAGTAAAGGTGTTTTTCAACATTTCGTTGTACATTGTATTCTATCTTACTTATCATTCTGAGATGAATGAAACAACGCCTTGAAACTTACGCCTGATTTCTAAATTACCAGATTGAAGTTTTAATATTTGTCACACTCAAGTTTTTCACACTCAATTCCAAACTCAAACAATCTTTCTGAACTAAGGACCAGTTTCTGGAATGACCAGAAACTGGTCCTTAGTTCAGAAAGATTGTCCCTAATTTCGAAACAAAACTATGTAGATCGTGAAACGTGATAGTATTGGCATCCACAAGTGTTTAGAATATCTTACAAAATAAAAGATAAGATTTCATATAATATACTTGTATGAAAAGATCGGACGATAGCCTATATTGACTCTATAGGATAATCGTTGTTTTATCATTTATCATAGTAAAGTGATTTACAAACGTGAGTTACATTACCTAACAAACTTTATCAGCAATTCGGTTGCAAATGTGTTTGATAACGATATTGATGTATGCATGAACTGAAAAGAAAAAAGTCTTTAAAATATAAAATCAAGAAAAAATCAGAATCAGAGAGTATTGTTCCTATTTTCATTGACTTTTTAAGGTTCTGGCTAGGTATCTACTATATGAAAAAACAGCACCCATAGAATCACTCGGTTGTGTAGGTGTCTGTCTGTCTGTCACAGCAGATTTTCTCCGAATCTACGTGACTGATTCAGTTGAAATTAAGTACACATTCATATAACCTGTGAGCCAAACGCGTATCGTAACGAAATCGAAACGAAAATAACCAAATTTGGAACGTAGAGATTTTTAAAGGCGAAATAAAAAAAAAAGGTTTTGCAACTGCACCGCGAGATACGTCAAACAAAAGCTCTTATCGTAGGGGTTATTAAAGAAAGTTTACCTGTATCTCCAAAGTACTGTCCTAAAATATTGAAAAAAAATACAGATAATAATAGGTCTTCACATTTAGATAACAGGAAAACCTATACAAGAAGTCTATGATTTTAAAGTAACATTTAAAAAAAATATTATACGTTCGGAACCCTTTGCACGCGAGTCCGACCGATATTATAATTATTGCATTAAGGAATTTTACATTAATAAGTTACTATTAAAGCGAATCCATTAACAAAAAACGCACGCTGTTGTTTTCAATATTATTTTTTTTAAACAATAACATTAATCACTACTACAACACTACGCGTATATTAAACGTAATAACCGTTTACTGTTTACTAATTTAAATACCATAAACGTTACGATACTATATCGTTACAATAAAATTAACGATATAAAAGTAACGCTACTGGATCGTTACTTTTACAAAAGATAAAAGAAACATAGCGACGCGTCTCTCGTGTTACTTAAGACTAATCTTTTGATATCGGAATAAGACAATAATGATGATCGATTGAAAAATAATCAAATTCAAATAAAATCAGGTTTCCATTAAGGTAAAGATATTTGTACGATAACAGAGTTCTACGGTCGATAGGTATGTTAATAGAAGTTAGAATTTCAAACTCATTGTTTTGAAATTTTTATCAATCGCATATAATATCAAGTCGCTCACAACGGGCCTCATCAGAAGGCTTGAAAAGAGCAATGCTCGGAGTTTCTTTGCGTGATCGAATCAAGAATAATGATATCAACAAGAGAACCAAGGTTACCGACGTAGCCCGAAGGATCGCCAAACTGAGGTGGTAGTGGGCAGGATACATTGCTCGCAGAACAGATGGTCGATGCGGCCGAAAAGTTCTGGAGTAGCGACCGCGTACCGGAAGACGCAGCGTTGGAAAGCCTCCTACAAGGTGAACCGATGACCTGGTGAGAGTCACGGGTAGCCGATGGATGTGAGACTCACAGGGCCAGTTGGTTTGGCAACACTTGGGAAGACCTATTTCCAGCAGTGGATGTCTTTCGGCTGATATGTTACTGATGATGATATCAAGCCTGTAACTGACCCACTACTAGGCAAAGGACTCATATTTATAATATACTTCATTGTACATCATAATCTAACAATCAATCTACATGTAATATAAAAGTAGTATTGTAGAATAGTTTCAAGTGTCGCGATTCTGTTCTTTTGTATCAATCAAAATCTAACAAGATGTCACGTGATCACGAAGAGAACTGTCAATCCATATAATCAAGATGTCACGTGATCACGAAGAGAGCTGTCATTCCATCTTGATTATATGGATTGACAGCTCACCTCGTGATCACTTCACCCCAGCCTTCACTTCGATATGTTTACAGAATCGACCGGCAGATCAACTTATAGGCTCCTAGAATGTCGAAAATTATCCCACGGGAACGTATTCCCGGGATAAAAAGTATCCTTTGTGCCATTCCAGACTATAATCTGCCCCTGCTCTGTGCCAAATTTCATCAAGATCCGTTAAGCCGTTCTGACGTGATTGAGTAACATCCATCCATCCATTTTTTTACAAATTCAAATTCATTTATTTCGTGAACACAGGGTACACACAGTAGATGTTACAATAAATACGTTTCTTTAATCAATTCAATAAATTACTTTCCTGTTTGTTTTGTGCGAGTCCCAAATAAATATTTTTCTTTCTTTCTTTCATCCATCCAAACATCCAAACTTTCTCATTTATAATATTAGTAAGTAAAATGAGAGATAGTATATGTATATAAACTATCACGCTATTTGGCATGGAGGATTAGCAATATTGCTAAATGACTGTAATAATCTACATTTTATTGCAAATTCGAACCCCAACTACAATTATTATTTTTGCGATCGTTATTACGAAGGGTAATTAGCGGAGCCCTATTACTAAGCCTCCGCCTTCCGTCTGTCCGTCCGTCCATACGTCAGTCCGTCCCTCCGACCGTCCATCTGACAGCGGGCTGTATGTCAAGAACCGTAATAGGTGGACAGTTGAAATTTTCATAGTGTTTATTTTTATTGTCGACATAACAACAAATAATAATAATTAAATTAAATTGAAAATTAAAGGGGGCTCCCATACAAGAAACGTGTTTTTCGGTTTATATTACGGAGCTTCGTGTGAAAGTCCGACTCGCACTTGGCCGGTTTTTTTTTCGGAAGTATATACGACATTGTCATACGTCTGGTTGTGTCTGACTGGAATAAAATAAATGTTTTCTACTGATTTCGCGAGCTCGAATATAATTAGTAATGGTGTGTCTACTCTCTGCCGGAGCGGGGATTCTATGTACTATGGTTTTAGTTATATTTCGAATTCAAAGTATTTTAAAATATCCGAATAATAAAAAAATTACAAAACCAGCACCACATTCAGAATTTTTAACGACTCCCATAATTCAACAAGCACAATTTAAATTCGAAACTCTCCAGGTACACATAGAGCATTCCGTGACACTTACAACAATGGCCGTACAAACTGCGCAGCATCAAATTCATAACTACCAAAGTTCTGGCCCCAAACTAAGCAATGAAACCTCAACATTCGGTCCCTAGTTACAGAAACCAACACATGAAACCTACACATGCAATTGAAAATGGTGACAACTCTGTTATTTGTATGTAGTCAGCCATTTTTTCAACCTGCTTGACGTTCCCCGCTTTTGCAGTTATTGTGTGCCACTGTTCCCAGCGAATAGATAACCCACTTCGGTTGAAACTGTAGCGGCATCAATGCCGCCACATGAAAAACTAAGAAACGAAATTTGTACGGCAACAAAAAAAATCGCAACGCCATCTATCCTGTCAGCGATGAACTACCAACGAAATCCTGCATCGCGCCAGCAAAGTTCTCCGTGCAATTTGAACATATACAACAGTCAAAAAATCAACTATCGGGCAGTTGCCCACCAGACACAACAACCGTCTGGTCGGAGAATCCTCCGACTACAGTGGAGGTGTGCGAAACTTTGCTCTCTATTTTACATACCTCTATAAAACCATCTTACTGTTACTTAAAGTGCTTGTACAGGGTGCAAGTAACAGGAGCAAGTAAAGGCGCGGGTTATTTACGCGAGCAGTATACATGTACAAGTTCATCGCTTTTGCTTGTACACGGTGCAAGTAGCTGTAGCAAGCAAGGCGCGGGCTACTTGCGTCTCTCTTCACAAAAACAATATTGAAACAAAACAACAATTAAACTGTGCGGAAAGCCCCCGCGCGTCGCAAATCGCTCGGGTTATTCGCACGGGTAGCTCGCGTTGGTGCTCGATTCGCTGGAACCGCTCACCACTTTTCCACGGAGCATATAACCTACGCATGTAACGTAATGCACAAGCACCGATAAACAAAACAGGCTTTGGATACAGTGACATACTATTTGCGATAGCGAGCAACACCGCTCAATATTTTTTACTTTTTAAAAGTCATTGAACAGAAATCTTTGACGCAAATCAAACTGAGAGTATTAAACTTTAGGCGATCAACCAAACCTAGGTCGATATTCAAACAGTTGTCATAGTGCTCCAGTACATAGGTGGGTTATAATAGTTTTTTTTTTTGTTTTACAAAGTTAGATAGTCAAATTACAAGTGAGAGTCCTCAAAGTACGTACTTTGACGACTCTCACTTGTAATTTGATTACTTACACCTATTATTGTCTAAACTGTTATTAGTGAAAAAAACGGTAAATATAGTAACTGTTTAGTTGAAAACAGTTGCTCTATTTGTCAACTTTAAAAAAAGTTACTTTTCGTACTTACTGTCATAGATGTCACATTTAGGTACTCCACTGTTACACGTTCTGCAAAAGCTATTGGTAAGCACAGAAAGTTATAGTAAACCAACTTCGTGCCATTCGGTCTTCCCATATCCATTCGTAATCTTTTCACTAGTTTCCCAGTTCTTGTAAATTCTATAGAGAATGCAAAGCAATTTAATTCTAACAATAAGGGCAGGTGCACAGCCATTTCTAGTGTGTTCAAGGGGTGGAGTTTTCTGAACTTCGTCCGGCCGGTGTCAATGCTTAAGATCTTTGATAGTGGAACGGATTTTGCTGTGGAGTCGACAATTGGTATCTTTGGACACCGCTTGTAAAATATTTGTAATGTGTAATAATGAATATTTGTTATGTTCCAAATAAGTAAATTTATTATAATAATGTAACCTTTAAACTTAGGTATAAGAACATTCTAAGTAAGAACCGGTTAGTAAGCTAGGATTAGGTTTTTTCTGAATTTTTAAATATTATTAACTATTTAAATGGCGCTCTGGAAACAAGTTGGCACTTTTGTTATTGAAAATTCGATCGTGTGCCTAGCACTGAAAGTACATTTTTACTAAAATCGTTAATTTTTTTGAGATTTTATTTGTTTTTTTACGTCTATTTCTAGCTAAAACTAAAACTATAAAAGGATAAATCGTCGCCGCGGACTCAGTTTTTGTTGTTTAAATCGTCGAAACAGTACGCTTTGGGTCATTGAAAGAGTTGCAAATCAGTTGCGCTAAAATGTTCGTTAATGCTTTGAAGTGAATAGTGTTGTCATGAATCTCCTAAAGTAAATTAGTGCAGTGCCTCTCACAACACTTTAATTCACAAACATACCAAGTGCCTGAAACCTATCGGTACAGGATGTCAGCGGCTTAGCTTGGACTCTACTGTAGTTTTCCTACACAACATGAGACAGCATAAAAATGTGATTCTTAAAAATATCTATACTAGAAAAACATCACGCAGAAATGACTTGGATAAATATTACTATAAGGGTTCGGTTTTTTATTCCGACGCGAAACACGGAAACCCAAAAACGATTAAACTTATCATCATCATCAGCCGAAAGACGTCCACTGCTGGACATAGGCCTCCCCCAAATGTCGCCACAACAACCGGTCCGGTGCATCGCGCATCCATCGGATACCCGCTACCCTCACCAGGTCGTCGGTCCACCTTGTGGGAGGCCTTCCAACGACGGCGATTCAACTTATGCTAAAAATAAATTTAATTCTTGAAATCTATCTATCTAAATACTAATATAATAAAACTGAAGAGTTTGTTTGTTTGAACGCGCTTAGCTCTGGAACTACCAATCGGATTTGGTTTTTTTTGTATGTATATGATTGCCACATTCATGAGGAATGATGAAGGAATAAATATGGCGTATAGCCTATAGCATTCATCATGAATGAATGAATTAGGAATTCCTACGAGAACGGGGAAAAACGGATACTTAATAATATCAGTTTCTCGTTAAAGCAGTTTTAAAACCAAAGGCAAAGCAACGTAATACTCACAATTTGGAATACGTCTTCGATTTTCAAGGACTTGTCTGGCATCTAAGGTTATCTCATCGTGGATTGAAATCGTAGAGTTATCCAAAACAAACGCTGATAGTCTTTACAAAATGATGATCCTACAATTACAAGAAACGAGCGACAGCATTCTCTGTTCCGTGTAATAAACAAAGTATGTGGGTAAGAAGTTAGCCGTTAGTTCCCGGAATAATACCAACTCCTGCATTATATTATTTGAACAGCGGAAAAGCGTATCGAACTAAAACTCGGGCGACTCCATTCAGACTCTCGTCACAATTCAACGAATTTACATTTTAATGAGAACGATTATTCCCTTGTTTGAAGGGATTAAGTTTAGGAACACTTCCCGATTTTCGCGTCCGCACAAAGTTTGCATAATTACTTTATTGGTGATTACAAAACTAAGACACCAGTTTTGGAATACATTAACCGAGAGTTTACAAGAAAAGCAGTTCGGCAGGCATTATTGGATTACCGATTGAACAGGTTGGAAGTTCCTCCGCGGATAAATGGGAGCCTATTGACGTTTAATCGAATTTGTTCGGAAGCTGTTTCTTGTTCATTGATTTTTGGTACCGGTTTCTTTAAACTTTTGGGGTCAGCTATTGTGGTTATGAATAAGTATCATCATCATCATCAGCCAAATAAATAAATTTTCCTTTAAGCGTAAAATCCGAAAACACTACTTAAAAGCTTGTCATTCTTAGTTGTTCTTCGTCATGATTACTATGAATTCTCTTAATCGGTATGATTATTATATATCATATTTATTAGTTTATTATTTTAGCATATATATGTATTTTATTAGTATTATATATATTATCTGTATATTCTTTCCGAATTGTTAAAATTCAATTTTGAATCTTATTTTTATTTATTGTACACCTACTACAGTATAGTCTTTATAACCCAAAGGTTGACTGGTAGAGAATGCCTTGATGCATTAAGTCCGCCCATGTACCACTATTGTACATAAAGTTTAAATAAATAAATAAATAAATAATAATCGCCACGCTTGGTAGGCGGGCTGGCGATCGCAGTGTAGCTGTTGCAATGCACAGAGAATGCTGCTGCCCATTCTCTGGTGAGTCCCTTAGTCGCCTCTTACGACACCCACGGGAAGTGATGGGATGGTGCTATTCTTTTAAGTATTTGTTAAGTCTGCTAAATTGTAAAAAAATCTGGATACTCTCTGATGTATTATATTTGATTTTCATAAAACGACGTAATAAAAGACCTATCCTCTTTTGTTACACATTATGCAACCTCCGTTTTTGGTGAACTTATTATAACGCGGCGAAGGTGGTGTGGTGGTGTGTGTGGCATCTGATGACATTAAGAGCTCAAACTTGGACAAATATCACACAGGATTGAGAGGTATGGAAAGAGAAAGGTGAGGCTTTTGCCCAGCTGTGCGACACAAATTAGAATAGCTAAAAAATAACCTACCGATCAACTCACAAACCTTTTTAGTATAAATGTAAGCACTACTTCTAAAAAAAAACATGCAGTTTTTGGGGACTGCCAATAGAAGTGAAAACTAAGCGAAAGCCAAAGCGTTTGGTGACGATGACGCGAGTTCCATGATTTTTGTTCACCCAAAAAGTACACATATAATACACAGTATACATATAGCTCATGGAAAGCGTTCGGTGACGATGACGCGAGTTCCATGATTTTTGTTCACCCAAAAAGTGCTCAACGCGCCTAAAGAAGTTTTCACTTCAAAAACTGCATATTAAATTAATGTATTTTGTTACAGGCTGAACAAAATGGGGCCCCAGCAAATAAAGCAGGAGAGGAAACTCCTGAGAGAGCAAAATGGGGACGACCCTTAGAGTTCATATTAGCCTGTCTTGGATACGCCGTAGGTTTGGGAAATGTGTGGAGGTTCCCTTATCTCTGCTATAGGAATGGCGGTGGTAAGTTCTTAAACCCCTTTTTGATTTTTATAGCTTACAATTACAATTTAATGTGTTAAATTCTGGCTACTTATAAGTTTGGGGATTTCTTAGTAATTTCATGCGTGATTTAAATTAAATTCCTATCTATACAAAATATTTTATATCATGGCCTACATGGATATTAATACAACGTGTAACAGAATAAACGCAATAATCTCGGGGTCATTGTACTCATCATTATGAACCACTTTTACTACGGGACCAAACCGTCAATCGTAAAAAAAAATCAGCTGTCAGTACATTTTGTCGAGTTATGCGCACAAAAATGTATCAAATTTTTTTTTCGCAATTTCATCGTTGGTCCCATAGTGAAAGTTTTTTACAATGATGAGTGCAATGACGACGTAAGAAATATTGCGTTTATTCTGTTACACATTGTATAACCTCGGTCACCAGTTAGTAGTACAGTGAGCTTAATGATACAGGAGCCAGTAGCGATGGAATTAAACAAAAAAATGCAATTAAAACTATTAACAATAAGTTAGAAATGACTAAGTAATAAATATACAATACATTTTTCTTTTTAACGGAGGAATAAAGAATGATAGAAGCAAAGAGCGAAACAAAAAAACAGTTCGCTCCGAATCAATATGAATTATTTATTGAATCCCTATCGGTCAATAAGGACCTTCAAGCCTGCCCCGGGATTTTGAGCAAAAATATTGTTTTATCTAGTAAATACTTTATTTATAGAACACGAATCCTTAAATTTACAGTCAGTGTTAATAGTGCTGTAATAAATAAGTAATTAACTGGGCGCGATTTATTTATGTTAGATAGATATGTTAAACATTTATTTTTTTGTACAACAAGAAAAGAAGACGCATCACACAAAAGCATACCTAGTTTCTTAAATCATAAAAATAAAACCTTTCTAGGTTTTATTTTATGTCTGTGGTTTCTACCACAGACATAAAATACACATTAAAAAGAAAGAAGTTTACACTCTGTTTATGGCACATATACATATGCAGTCTATGGCGCAAGTATACCTACTTAAAATGGATTTAAACACGGAACATGTTGATTTGTTTCTTGAAATCAAAATTAATACGTTAAAGAAATCCTAGTCGAATCTGTCACAAGATATACCTATACCATTTCACAATGATTTAGATTACTTTTTTTTCTTTGTTCCAGGTGCATTCCTCATCCCATTCTTCATCATGTTAGTTTTCATTGGGCTTCCAATCTTCTACCTCGAGCTCTACATAGGCCAGTATACCGGCCTCGGACCCTTGAAAGCCTTCAGTGCGATATCTCCGTTCTTCAGTGGCTTGGGATACTGTACCCTCGTGGTCATATCCATCATATCAATATACTACATGATTATCGTTGCTTGGACTCTGTTTTACACCATTGTGTCCATCGCTGGATACATGGACTGGGGGTCATGCGACAATTCTTACAATACTGATGGTAAGTCTTGCACATTTGTTCAATCTTACAAGCTATGTGCCATATTGTGACAAATAATAAGAACTTTTTTGAAATGTTATAGCCAAACAGCTTTATAGCCAAATGTTGACTTTTTATAAAACTGAAAATGATTGTCAAAATGGACCTAATAACCTAAATGACATAAGCTGGCTATTGGCTAGCGGTGAATAAGAATATCCTCACAATACGAGCTGGGCCTTATGCATCTGATTCTTGACAGATCCTTAACGATTTTTTTCGTTAAACAGTTGAGAACTCTAAAAGAAAAACTTAAAAAGTTCGAAAACAACCCAATTTGGCCGGAGGTCAAAATCGTTGCATATTTGCTCCAGAACGTAACATTTGAAGAAACGCACTCAATTACCAATCAAACTACATATGATTGTGAGAACATGTCGCAGCCTGAGAATAATAATAATAATAATAATCGGAGGTGCCGTACTACAGGTATGCGCCCGACCCAGTTCTCGATAATGGCAATATCACATTGTACTGGGATCGGTCCATCATCACTGACAGGACTATTGTTGCCAATAAGCCTGATATAGTGGTGGTGGACCGAATCGAGAGGCGTGCAATGGTTGTAGACATAACCGTTCCGCATGACGAGAATCTCGTGAAAGCCGAGAAAGATAAAAAAATCAAATATATTGACTTGGCTCGCGAGGTTGTCGACATGTGGGATGTGGACTCAGCAATCATTGTACCGATAGTTGTGTCAGCCAATGGCTTAATAGCCACGAGCCTCGACCAGCACCTCAGGAGGCTCTCGTTAGGCAGCTGGATCAGGGGCCTGATTCAGAAAGCGGTACTTCTGGACACGGCTCGTATTGTTAGGAGGTTCCTCTCTCTTGAGCCCTGACCGCCGGTAGCTTGGACCCTGTTCCCGATACCGGTGGGCTACTATTTTTATATTTTTAAATGTTTTTTATTTTTGTATTTTAAGAAATATTTAAAAATGTATGAAATAAGAAAAAAAATGAATAAACGATATAATAATAGAATGAAAGTGACCTAACTCAAAATTCCTGTTACTTGTAATTTTGATATACAAACTGATCTTAAAAAGCATACTCTAAAACCCAGTGGTGAAAAGGAGTCCAAATTATGAGTGAGAAAGGGCAGATTAATACATAAGTAACGGGAGAGATTTTTTTGTACCTGACACAACTTTTTTAACATTTTCTCGACTGTCGCAATTTTTACTTTAGGTCAATTTCATTCTAAGGGTGCGATGTGTTTAACAGCTTGTTACAGTGGTGAGTACGACAGAGTGTGCAGGGAAAACAACACAGGAGCATCAACAGACCAGACCTACTTTCTACGTACTTGTATGGAAATTGGTGAGATCTGCACCAGTGTGGGCCTCAAGCCACATGATGGATCTTACTGTTTGGATGGAGAAGAACAAATCCCTTGGTACAGAAATGTGACTAGGGTTATAGCGGCAGAAGAATATTACAAGTGAGTTGGTTCATTCAAGAGATTTTTGGATTTTTTATTCGAGTAGTAGTTAAGCTGTCGCCCGTGGCTTCGCCCGCTTGAATGTCGAAAATTATTCCAAGGGAACAACTTCCGAGATAAAAAGTATTGTGTTATTCCCCATGTGCTATTCCAGACATTGAAACAGGGAAGCAAATTTTTGCTTTAATAAATAAATAAAATCGTTTATTTCAGACAGAGTCCATTGATTGGTTAGTATACAAAAACTTAGAAAACTAGTGTTAGTACTTATAACTACCGGAACAAAATACAATTATAAACTTACACATAACTCACATGCAGGCTTATCCAATGCCCCAGTATGGGGCTGTCCCATCTGTCCGCAATAACTCCCAGGATGCTGTTGGGGCTGGCACGTACCCGTCGCATGGCGGAGGCGCAACGCTTGCGCATGATGGCATGAAAACCATCAATCTCCGCCTTCGCGAACATGCCGGATGCACTACAGTAGCGCGGCAACCCCAACAACACCCTGAATGCATTATTGTACTGGACTCGCAGAGCGCTGTATGCCCTCTGAGTATAGTTGACCCACAGACTGCATGTATAAAACGACTGACAATACGCTCTAAACAGCGCAGCCTTTACGTCAGTCGAGCATTTCGCAAATCTGCGAGCCAACATTTTGCAGCGGACAGACAACGCTCTGCGCTCACGCTCTATATCCAGGTTGTCTTTAAGGTCTTCGGAAACCCAATGGCCCAGATACTCGAAGGTTGTGACCTGCTTTAAGGGGCTTCCGCAAAGTTTCAACTGTGGTGCAATCGGGTAGGTTTCAGTGCCTGCCTTAAATACTAGTACTTCACTTTTCTTCACATTGTATCTGAGCCATAAATATATTTGTTCATTCTTTTAGACTCAAGTATCATTGTGCATAATTGTTACTCATTATCAAAGTATTATCATTTGTAGATAAGTGCAATTTTTTAAAGTACAAGTGTACTCACTTTGGAATTTGATTTTTAATAATATATTAATGTTATCAGATGAACTTACTTGGGCTTACAATATTTGTCACGCTGTATTTAATTTTTTGATAAAAGTGTGAAAGAGTTATGATTGATTTTGTATGCAATTGGCATTATCACCAAATGAAGAGTATTAAACTGCTTTAGTTAAAATTTTGAAATGTGGTCGCCTTTTTAAAACGATATTTTTATTCTTTTATCTATATTATTATATAAAACACGAAAATTGGTTCTACCTATCCCCGATATAGACTTTGAAACCATCCAACCGATGTGTCCCAAACCTAGACTATCAAACTTTGATGCGTAAAAAAGTATTCCAAAATATGTTCAGTTGACAATTTATCTAGAGTTTACAATCTCTCAAGTTATTTTATAATCTTACGGAGTTTGCCATTTTTATTAAAATTTAGATAAATTTTTCCAAAATAAATACAATAACTGTAGGTACATTATCTACTTATATTTTCATCACTCAGAAAATTATCCACGCTACTTGATTTTTGAAGTTTCATTTACTCATAAAATTGAGTGTTATCAAGTACTCTGACCTTTCTATAATCAGCCAACAGCCACTGTTCTACAGATAATTATAATTATGTTTTATCTGATTAAAACGATAAATGTGCGTGGATATGTGACGACACGAGATTTATAACAGTATTTGTGAATGGACATATTTCTGATATTATTTTCAAAAGCACCTACTTATTTGAATTTATTATAATTTCGATTAGATTCTTTTATTTTTAAATCATCATCAGGCAAATGACGATCATTTGGAGCCTTTTTTCTTTTTTTTTTGTCTTTTTTGCCTTTTTTCTCTGTTGAGAGAGGGAGGCTTCCCTTATGTATCATGTTTAATCTGTGCCAGTCTCAACGAGTTTCTTCCCGCAACATTTTATTCACTTAATTTTAAATTATCATCTCAATTTATGACAACCGCAAGAGAACCAAGGTGCCAGGGTGGCCCTGGAACGCAAAGGGCTTTAGAAGGAACACGGATGGGTTTTAGTCAGTAAGAGTCTTCCGCTCCACCCAGAGCGGAGGAAGTCATTTGATGATTTCCCATCCTTAAAAAAAAAAAAAAAAGAGAACCAAGGTGACCGAAATAGTCAGAAGGATCGCCAAACTAAAGTAGCAGTGGGCAGGGCACATTGCTCGGAGAACAGATGGTCGATGGGGCCGAAAAGTTCTGGAGGCCTCCCACAAGGTGGACCGATTTTTTTTTTATTTTTAAGGATAATAAATCATCAAATGACTTCTTCCGCTCTGGGCGGAGCGGAAGGGCGTGTCAGACTATTACTGACTAAAACCCATCCGTGTTCTTTCTAAAGCCCTTTGCGTTCCAGGGCCGCGGTGTCTCTTTCGAACAAATTCCGCAACCAATGGTAGGAAGGTGGACCGATTACGTAGTGAAGGTCGTGGGTAGCCGATGGATGCAAGACGGAAGGACCGGTTATTGTAGCGACGCTTGGGGGAGGCCTATGTCCAGCAGTAGACGTCTTTCGGCTGACATGATGATGATGATGAATATCTAAATTTTTTTATTTAGTTTGAATGCATTTCGATCGAGTATCGCTGACGCTGTTACGTTTACCTTTCAATACTCCTTCATCTTTATGCGTATATGCTCAACTTAAGTGTGGAAATCGTTATTCCTGTTTCGAAGAGTAATTAACATTGCCGAAATAGCTTGCCAAATCCACTGCATTTTCGAGATTGTAAGTTCCGACTGCTATCTAATGGATTACGGTTAACCTTCGTTTATCCTTTCCACCGTGCCGATATTAAAATACCACAGATAAACACTGTTGCTGCGTAGATGACTAATGAAAGGCTATCATGAGTCCATCCATAAATTAGGTTCTTTTGCATTGAAAAAATTTGAGATTTCAGACTCCTTCTTAGTGTTTTACGTATATACAAATATAGTAAGAGTCATTGGGGTCTGTTGATTAAGGCTTTTTTTTAAGGATGGGAAATCATCAAATGACTTTTTCCACTCTGGGTGGAGTAGAAGGGCGTGTCAGACACTTACTGACTAAAACCCATCCGTGTTCCTTCTAAAGACCTTTGCGTTCCAGGGTCGCGGTGACTCTTTCGAACAAATTCCGCAACCCTTGTTGCTTCTTAAACATTTGAAGATTAAGGATTTTGGCAGAACTAAGGGCATCATTATTGGCACCCTTGTTCTACCTACTTTTGAGTACAAGTGTTCCTTTTGAACCATACTTTTTTTGAAGACTATGAGTCTCGAAGTTGTCCATATCCAGCTTACTGAGTGTCTATCATTTAGTGCAAAATAGCTAAATATGTGTGCATTGTCTTGTTGTGGTTATTGAACCGCCATTGTCACGTATACATGACAAGCAAGCGCTTGCCCTGTACGCCAAACGTCACAAATATGTGACAAAAATTACGGCTTATTTGTGGCACGGCAATGCGTTTATGCTCTGGCGTTCAAAAGGCTAATTAAAAACAAAATCCACTGGATTACAATAATTTTGTTGTCATGTTTTATTTAAACATTCAAAAAATATTTATCGTATAAAGTTATCGCCACCACAGTTCATGTAAAGCCGACTACTTCATAAAGTAAACATCCACAAAGTACTATATTTATAGACTTGGAAATTGACATCGATAGTACAAAAGTACGGGGGCGTGGGAATTGGCAGATGTTAGTTTATTTTCTTAATGAAGTTTCGACCACGTACTTGTGAATCGATACCAGAAGTATCAATGGACGTAAGGGACATTTACCTAAAATTCCAATTTGCCTCTACGACAGTTAACGTAAGGTTAACCTTCGTTTATCCTTTCCACCGTGCCGATATTAAAATACCACAGATAAACACTGTTGCTGCGTAGATGACTAATGAAAGGCTATCATGAGTCCATCCATAAATTAGGTTCTTTTGCATTGAAAAAATTTGAGATTTCAGACTCCTTCTTAGTGTTTTACGTATATACAAATATAGTAAGAGTCATTGGGGTCTGTTGATTAAGGCTTTTTTTTAAGGATGGGAAATCATCAAATGACTTTTTCCACTCTGGGTGGAGTAGAAGGGCGTGTCAGACACTTACTGACTAAAACCCATCCGTGTTCCTTCTAAAGACCTTTGCGTTCCAGGGTCGCGGTGACTCTTTCGAACAAATTCCGCAACCCTTGTTGCTTCTTAAACATTTGAAGATTAAGGATTTTGGCAGAACTAAGGGCATCATTATTGGCACCCTTGTTCTACCTACTTTTGAGTACAAGTGTTCCTTTTGAACCATACTTTTTTTGAAGACTATGAGTCTCGAAGTTGTCCATATCCAGCTTACTGAGTGTCTATCATTTAGTGCAAAATAGCTAAATATGTGTGCATTGTCTTGTTGTGGTTATTGAACCGCCATTGTCACGTATACATGACAAGCAAGCGCTTGCCCTGTACGCCAAACGTCACAAATATGTGACAAAAATTACGGCTTATTTGTGGCACGGCAATGCGTTTATGCTCTGGCGTTCAAAAGGCTAATTAAAAACAAAATCCACTGGATTACAATAACTTTGTTGTCGTTTTATTTAAACATTCAAAAAATATTTATCGTATAAAGTTATCGCCACCACAGTTCATGTAAAGCCGACTACTTCATAAAGTAAACATCCACAAAGTACTATATTTATAGACTTGGAAATTGACATCGATAGTACAAAAGTACGGGGGCGTGGGAATTGGCAGATGTTAGTTTATTTTCTTAATGAAGTTTCGACCACGTACTTGTGAATCGATACCAGAAGTATCAATGGACGTAAGGGACATTTACCTAAAATTCCAATTTGCCTCTACGACAGTTAACGTAAGGTTAACCTTCGTTTATCCTTTCCACCGTGCCGATATTAAAATACCACAGATAAACACTGTTGCTGCGTAGATGACTAATGAAAGGCTATCATGAGTCCATCCATAAATTAGGTTCTTTTGCATTGAAAAAATTTGAGATTTCAGACTCCTTCTTAGTGTTTTACGTATATACAAATATAGTAAGAGTCATTGGGGTCTGTTGATTAAGGCTTTTTTTTAAGGATGGGAAATCATCAAATGACTTTTTCCACTCTGGGTGGAGTAGAAGGGCGTGTCAGACACTTACTGACTAAAACCCATCCGTGTTCCTTCTAAAGACCTTTGCGTTCCAGGGTCGCGGTGACTCTTTCGAACAAATTCCGCAACCCTTGTTGCTTCTTAAACATTTGAAGATTAAGGATTTTGGCAGAACTAAGGGCATCATTATTGGCACCCTTGTTCTACCTACTTTTGAGTACAAGTGTTCCTTTTGAACCATACTTTTTTTGAAGACTATGAGTCTCGAAGTTGTCCATATCCAGCTTACTGAGTGTCTATCATTTAGTGCAAAATAGCTAAATATGTGTGCATTGTCTTGTTGTGGTTATTGAACCGCCATTGTCACGTATACATGACAAGCAAGCGCTTGCCCTGTACGCCAAACGTCACAAATATGTGACAAAAATTACGGCTTATTTGTGGCACGGCAATGCGTTTATGCTCTGGCGTTCAAAAGGCTAATTAAAAACAAAATCCACTGGATTACAATAACTTTGTTGTCGTTTTATTTAAACATTCAAAAAATATTTATCGTATAAAGTTATCGCCACCACAGTTCATGTAAAGCCGACTACTTCATAAAGTAAACATCCACAAAGTACTATATTTATAGACTTGGAAATTGACATCGATAGTACAAAAGTACGGGGGCGTGGGAATTGGCAGATGTTAGTTTATTTTCTTAATGAAGTTTCGACCACGTACTTGTGAATCGATACCAGAAGTATCAATGGACGTAAGGGACATTTACCTAAAATTCCAATTTGCCTCTACGACAGTTAACGTAAGGTTCATTTACGCAAAATGCCAAAATGTCCCTTACGTTAATTGATATTTCTAGTATCTATATGATATCATTTGATTAATCGAACTTGGTTGTGATGTAGATAAAATTTATTGTAAGGTTGAAAATAATCGTTCGTATTAGATATTTCTCTACGCGTACATATGTTGTAATCTGTTATTGGTATGAAATTCAGGCAAATAAAGGCTTCTCCTACACATCTATACTTAATTTTATAAATCTGAAGAGTTTGTTTGTTTAATCGCGCTAATCTCTGGAACTACCAGTCTGATTTCGAAATTCTTTTTGAATATGATAGCCACATTCATGAGGACGGTTATAAGCTATATGGGGACGGGAATTTCTTACGGAAGAGGGAAAAAACGTGATATGCGCGTACGCAAAGCGTACAAAAGCTAGTTTATTATATACATAGCCAAGGTAGGGTCTTTACCAGCATCTGTGTTCCTTACAATCTTTGACCTGACAGTTTGTATTAGGCAGAATTTTAAACCACGTTTTTATTTACTTAAACTTTATGTACAATAGTGGTACATGGGCGGGCTTAATGCAACAAGGCATTCTATACCAGTCATCCTTAGAACTGTGGTAGATGTACAACAAATAAATAAAAATTAAAATAGAATAATTTTGTTTCGGAAAGAATATACAAATAGTATTAAATACATATATATCAAGGGATAATTTTTCAAACTCCGAAAGTCGTCAGTTTATGACGGTTCACAATTTTTCGAAATGACTATCGATGCATAAAAAGAATTCCAATGTTTAATTGACGATTTATCAAGATTTTACAATCTCTCAAGATATTTTATATTCTTACTCAGTTTGACAATTTCCGGAGACATTTATATATATATTCTAAAAATAATATGATGTTTCATAATAATATTTCTGATTAAGAAAACTCATAATAATGACAGACCAAACTAAGAATGATAGGCTTTTAAGTAGTGTTTTTGGACTTTGTCTCAAATATCCGAGCTGTGGGAATCCTCTGGATGCGAGACGCACAGGAGCTGTCGATTTGGCGACCCTTGAGGGAGGTCTATGCCCAGTAGTCAACAGCTCTCTCCTGAAACAGTGATAATGAACATTTGAAATACGTGTAACTAGTGTGTATTCTCTAGCTCAGTTATCATACTTTCAGTGAGCGTGTGCTGGGCAGAGGTGATGCTACTTGGGAGAACTGGGGCGCGATACAGTGGCATCTAGTAGGATGCTTGGCGCTAGCCTGGCTTATCGCCTTCCTCTGCGTTATCAAGGTAAGCAAGTGTTATAAGCAGTAATGCTAGCGAAAGAAGAAACAAGTCGAGGGAGGGAGAGACACGCCCCAACCGCCGCTGCAAAAGAAGACGCCCCGGGCGTCGGGAGTCGCAGGGCGATCCCGGCCATCGTAGGCGTGGACCTACGGACAGCGAGCGTTGGGTGGCTCGAAGTCCGATCACCACCAGGCCAGGATCAATGGCGCGTTTTGTATTCCACGCTCGCCTCAACCGATGTTAGCATAGGTGACGGGGCCCACTAGGGCCAGAACCTGCCAGGGTTGCGGAATTTGTTCTAAAGAGTCACCGCGACCCTGGAACGCAAATTGCTTTAGAAGGAACACGGTTGAATTTTAGTCAGTAAGAGTTTGACACGCCTTTCCGCTCCACCCAGAATGGAAGAAGTTATTTGGTGATTTCCCATCCTTAAAAAAAGGCACTGAGAGAAGATTTCCCGAAATTCCTACGGGAACAGGAAAATACGAAACATGCGCATTCGAAGTCGCGGGCAAACGCTAGTTCATTACATATTTAAATATCCTCTGCCTGCCTAGCCTTTTCCAACTATATAGGGGTTGGTTCCAGTCAAACCGGACTCAACTGAATACCAGCATTTTACTGATTAATTATCTGATATCCGAAATCCAGTAACTGGGTAACACCTTTGAATATCCTCTTGGTTCTAAAATAATGTAATCTTTTTCAGGGAGTCCAAACAGCAGGCAAGGTGGTGTACTTTACAGCTCTGTTCCCGTACGTTATGTTGACAGCTCTGCTCGTCCGAGGAGTGACGCTAGAGGGAGCTGCTGACGGGGTCCTGTTCTACTTATCACCTGACTGGGACACTTTGATGTCGGCCAGCGTTTGGGGTGATGCAGCTTCACAGGTAATATTTGGGTTTTAAATGCAAACATCCTCTTCTTTCTTGAATATATAATCGTTCATGCTCACTTCTACTACATTTAAATTTACATTTAAATGAGTTTCCTTATTTACTTGCTTGGTTTGAGTACCTAATTGTATAATAAAATATGCATTTTAAGGCAAGAATATGAATCAGGTAGGGATTCAGGTAGGGATTTCAGTAATAGTATATCACGACGAGATTTTTCTAAAATCAATTGCAAAAATATCAACCAATTATTTCAAAAGTAAAAATGTGTTCTACATTTTTACTTTAAAAACCTATCAGCCAATAAAAAGTGTAAAACATAAAAAAAGGTTTCCCATAATTGACTCACCGTAAGAATTTTGAACAAAAATGTTAACTGAAAAACTTATCAACTTTAACTAAGTAGGATTCGTTCAAAGAGATTGCTAAATAAAAGCAATTTGGACTGCCATTAAATTTTCAAGACTTCGGCAACAAACATCAATCCATCGAAGGAATCGGTCCATTGGAAACATTTTGGTCAGTAATGGTAGACATTATTTCGTGAATAAATAAATGCGGTGTCTAATTATCTGGAAAAGTTGGAGGAACGGCCATTTATATTTTTTTCCAGGCCACAGACTTTCGAATTTCTTAATTAAAAAGTTTTAGACTGCTCCGAAATACGCTGGTATGCTTATAATTATTTTTTTATCGCACTGCTTCGTCGAATTTTGCTAGTTTGTAAGCTTATAATAGGTAAGAAAAGAAATGTCCAATTGAAATACCGAAACAAAAAATAACAGTATTATATGTACGCTTGTAATTCCTGAACGGCGTTTAGTAAGTAACATAAGGATCTCATTTTTTTTATGACTTTCGAAACCCAACAAACAATTTCTTGTACTCCCACTGTCATAAACGTATATCAATAGAATCCCTCTCACACAAAAACATATAATTAAAAATATTTCTAGGTTTGTCAGTCAAAAAAATTAAACTGTCATGATCACAGATGCCTAAGGATAAGAGTGCGAAAGGAACTCCACGGACACTGTAAATAGTTCATTGATTTTTTAGGGTTCCGTACCCAAAGGGTAAAACGGGACCCTATTACTAAGACTCCGCTGTCCGTCTGTCACCAGGCTGTATCTCATGATCCGTGATAGTTAGACAGTTGAAATTTATGTATTTCTGTTGCCGCTAAAACAACAAGTACTAAAAACCAGAATAAAGTAAATATTTAAGGGGGCTCCCAAAAAACAGACATGATTTTTTTGCCGTTTTTAAAGATAATGGTACGGAACCCTTCGTGCACTAGTCCGACTCGTACTTGGCCGGTTTTTATTGTTATGCGTGTAATTATAAAATGCTAAATAGATTGAATAAAAATAAACTTCATCAATAACATGAACAAGACAGATAATGCAGCTCTTGTAAAATAATTGAATACATATTTTATTTAATTCTCTAACAAAAAATTCTCTCAAAGTACTGTGAGTTTTCCAAAAGCAAAAAGTATTATAAAAGCGGACACAATACATAGTTCTAAAATTAAAACACGTAAATTCAATTCAGCACTCTCGGGAAAACAAAAGTTGACAAACAAACAAAAAGAAATCACCTGCGTTTGTTTTGATATTTTGTTTGGAAATGTTGTAGCTAGCTATTGTGGTGACCAGTGTTGTTGAAGCTTAATTGGTTGTTTATTTTGTAAATAATTTTCAATTCAATTTCTTTATTGCGAACTAAGTGTACAGAATTTTGAAGATGTTTACAATAGGTAGGATCTTAGAACTTAGTTGCCTATTTAGGCATTGCAATTTAAATAGTTCATGCATAGAAAATAAAAAATTAAGATTATACATGGTCAATACTACAATTTTTACAGTTAACATTCTACTATATTATCATTATTCATGCAACATTCAATTTATATTATATTATACTATTCTTATAATTTATATCACAATATATTATCACAATCATTTGAATATTAAGCAACACTTTACTCGTTTCCATAAACAACTACAACAAAAATTTTTTACATCGCGATGCTGAAATTAATATACATAAGAAAGAAGAAAAAAGTAAACTAAGTAATTTAATTTCTCTAAGTATGAATAAATAAAAAACAAGTTAACTAAAAATTTGCTAAAACAATATGCTTCCGTACATTTTTGTCATGCACATTCCACTTGCGCAAAACTTAGAACTGTAGAAAATTGGATCGGTCCACCAGATGGACTTAGTGCTTTTCCTGTACAAATGCCAGCACATCAAGCTACAATCTGTCAAGTTTCTTTAATAGTTTTTCAACTTTATTGCTGAAGCATTAGGTTCAAGGTTGATTGGGAAAATTTGACATCGGCGTCTGTACATTTATTCATGTGCACAGCAAAAGTACGGAACTATTTGCGAAGTGTAGTGCATTGGTGCTTTTTTTTAAGGATGGGAACTCATCAAATGACTTCTTCCGCTCTGGGTGGAGCGGAAGGGCGTATCAGACTCTTACTGACTAAAACCCATCTGTGTTCCTTCTAAAGCCCTTTGCGTTCCAGGGCCGCGGTGACTCTTTCGAACAAATTCCGCAACCCTGGCAGGCTCTGGCCCTAGCGGGCCCCGTCCTCTATACTTCTGACATCTCTTTGAGGCGCGCGTGAAACACAACGCGCCATCGACCCGGGCCTGGTGGTGATCGGACAGCGAGCCACCCAACGGTCGCCGTCCGCAGGCCCCCGCCTACGGTGGCCGGGGATTGCCCTGCGACTCCCGACGCCCGGGGCATCTTCTCCTGTTGCGGTGGTTGGGACGAAGGTTTTGCCTTTCCCTCGCGCGGCCCGCCTGCTCCTTTGCTAGCATTACTGCTTCGCAGAAGGAGGTGACCGCTTCCCAAGCCTCCTCGCTCCGGACCATGAAAATTTTACAGTTTCAGGTAGCTTGATGTGCTGGCGTCTTTACATTTATTCATGTGCACAGCAAAAGTACGGAACTATTTGGGAAGTGTGGTGCATCGGTGCTAGGAGCACCACACACCACATTTTTAACCCGTCAGCCATTTAAAGCGAGATCACGGTCGAAGTCAAAGTCAAAACGTTTATTTCAATTACACCATTAAAATTTTTTAGAAAAAATACAACCGACTTCCAAAGAAAAAATGAAAAAACAAAAAAAAACATCGACTGCCGAAATTAAAGTTATTTTATACTTTGTAGTGTTTTTAATTTAGAAGTCGGTACATGTGCTTACCCCTCTTCACAGCGTACCGGCGTGATGTTAAGCTATGAACTGGTGCAAACAATAGACAGACATGAGATTTCAGCAATTCCAGTCCATTTGATAGCATTTATTGAAGAGTTCCTTTGCCTTTCTCCGAAATTCTTCATCCAGACTCCGAGAAAGTATTCTTCCAAAAACTACCCAAATTGCTTCAAATGTGCCTATAAAATTTGAAGAGTTCTCTCTATTTCTCCAGGATCCCATTATCAGATCCTGACTTGTTCATGGGACCACCTGGGAAGTATTCCCTTTCAAACAAAAAAAAATCCAAATCGTGCAGCCATCTTCGAGTAATCGGGGAACATACATTAAAAGATAAAAAAAAGGTTCCGACGAATTGAGAACCTCCACCTTTTTTTGACGTCGGTTAAAACGGCACTTTTGAACGTCAAAATTTTAAAGAATGTATATAAAAGTAAAGTGACACACAGTGTCCATTCGCAAAGGTAGATTCTTACGGGGAAGAACGAATAAGACACTCAATAGTTACTCTTTGATAAAGTAAATTTTTCATCATTTCATATCACAATATGCTCAAATCAATTATCAAAAACCTGTTTTCGGATGGTATTTATTGTTGAACAATCACTTGATTTGTAAATATGCATGGGTTGTTAATAAGTTACGAATGAGATGAAATGCTTATATTATATATTATTTGTCATCCGTTTTCATTTTGCTTTTGTTTCTCACTTGACTTTCAAATCAGCCACAAAAAAAACATCTTCTACAAACCAATATAACGCATATATTTCTTCAACTAGATTTTCTACTCGTTCGGTGTGGCCTGCGGGTCTCTCGTCACCTTGGCTTCGTACAACAACTTCAGCAACAACTGTCACTTTGATGCCGTCTTAGTCAGTTTGACCAACTTCCTCACGTCTATATACGCTGGGTTCGCCATCTTCTCCGTGCTGGGCTTCCAAGCTCAACTAATGGGTGTGGGCATTGATGGTGAGTACTTTTTTTTCTATATCTGTATTCTTGGTATCTACATTCATCAAGTAAGATTGCCATTTAAGTGTCTAATAATGCCACGTAAGGATGAGATGCTTCTAGTTCATCTCTTCTCATGTTAAGATATCCAATCCATCCCATGTCTCTGCAAGTAGACTAACTGTCTGTTAAATCATTTAACTAATGCGATTTCTATTCATCTTCTCTTTTGTCATCAACTTAAACAAGTTTTGAAACTACTTGAATTCAGCCGTAACTTGTTCAACCAGTTCAACAACACAGTCTTTATTAACAAAAATCTAAATCTCTTGTCAACCACACTGTTACACAAACGTTTTGTGCGTCAAAAAATGCGAGAATAAGCCTTCCTGTGCGATTAGCTCAAGTTGATTAATCGGGGCGCTGCACCGCCGCGGGCTGTGAGCACACACCAACTGAGCGCAAACAATATGTGGCACACTGAAGCCCTCTTAAATATTCAACTGGACTGCAATTCTATTGCATTATTTTACTGTATTGTTGTTCTGTTTATCCAATATTGGAATGTACACTATATAACAATATAATCAAGCTGAAGAGTGTATATTTTTGACGCGCTAATCTCTGGAACTATTGAAATTTCTTTTTGTCGGGATATATGCGTACGAAGTCGTGGGCAAAAGCTAGTAGGTTATATAGAAGCCAAAATCAGATAGACGGCTTTGTTTAGTATATTAGCAATAGCTCGTCGTGATTGATAAATAAACGTACAGGCATTGAAATAATTTATAATATTTCTAGTATCACCCGCACCTTCGCTTGCATTAATTTAGATTTTTGCAAAAAGTAACATTATATTAATAAATGATTTCCTGTGAGTTTCGTCTAGGGACTTTAGCTGCGTTCGCTGTGAAATCCTAGAAACCTTTCTTACATATTAAAAGGCATCGTGTATTGAAACTTCGTTCGTAACTGAAAACTATAAGAAAAAAAATCCACAAAAGAACCGTTGCTATCTACATTTGTCATTCTAATATGTTAGAACAGAAAACGTTAAAGCACACATAATTTCACTATTTTCATAATTTTTGCTTAAAATAATTTTTTGACAAGTACAATACGGGAAACTTTTTGTAATGTTGCCTATAATACATATTTTCATGCTGTGATATTTGCAAAACATGTATGCTCCAATAAAGTCTGTAAAACTACTTTGTACACCATGTTTATGCAAACAAAATTGATTGATTGATTGAAAGTAAAAAAAAAATACATATTATGTGTTTTTTACATCCATAACACAATTATACATCCATAACACATGCCCCATTCATTTAAATTCTGCTAAAAGCTTTTGTTTTTTCCATGAAAACATGAAAAACACAAAAATCTTTAATCAAACTAGCTAGCGTGTACTTCGGCGGTGCATTTTATCAGCCGGTCGATTCTGTAAACATATCGAAGTGAAGGCTTGGGTGAAGTGATCACGAAGTGAGCTGTCATTCCATTTTGATTATATGGATTGACAGCTCTCCTCGTGATCAGTTCACTCAAGCCTTCACTTCGATATGTTTACAGAATCGACCGGCAGGTCCTTTCAATCCGCTACGCACACTCGATCGCATGTTGATTTCACCGTTACGAATGCAAGCGTTGTTTGTTTTCTGCTTCAAGATAATGGATTGATTGAACTGTAAATATTTTATCTCACCACACTGTGCTCCTAACGTTTTTGGTTGCTGACGTGTTTTGTTCTTTATAAGGCTCTGGCGGTATATCTTGTGTTGGAAATTTGTAACAATGGGTTCTGACTTCAGATGGAAGATGCCTTTGAATGATTTACAGAAGTGATATGGGTTTTATGTGTTTCCTATATATAAGATTCACGGTAACAAGTGGTAGAACAAATTTCATTGGTTTTTGAATGAAAAAAATAAATGTAGGTATGTGACTGAATTATTATGTTTTGTTTGAATGCTTATTAATTACTGAAAGTTAACAATGGCTTCCGAATAGAATAAGTAGATAATGTAATCAAATATATTGTGATCAGAAATTATTAACGACCACTTACTCTGTGGCAGCCGCCCGTGCTAAGAAGATGCAACTTCCAAGGCATTATAGATCCGAGTGCTAATCGAGTTTCTTGTGAAATCAGCAAGCAGTTAGTCGACTCTTCACTTGACCAGAAGGCTGGCCTTTTCTTTGGCCAACGAATCAGCATTGCTATTCAACGTGGCAATGCGGCTAGTGTTCGGGACATTTTTCCCCTTGACAGCGATGTGGGCGAATTTTTCGATGCCCTATGAGTCAGACTCGCGCACCGAGGGTTGCAATCGAGTCTTGATTTTTTCCGAGAACTTTATAAACTATGAAAGCAAAATATAGCAGGTAAAATCGAAGAACAAACTTAACTTTGTAGGTGAAAAAATGTTCAACCGAAAATATAAGTTTGTAATCGTAAAATATATTTTTTATATGATAAAACTATAAATTCCCAATTTTCAGGCTTTTTCCTGCACTTGTACACTAAGATCCACTGCCTCTCTTGCCAAATTTCATGAATCTAGGTCAGCGGGAAGTACCTACCCTATAAATTTTGATTCCCTTGAGAGTGTCTAAATGTAGGTACGTTTTTTGCGGCATAAACGGCCGTATAATATAACTTGGAAGTTTGATTTTTTTACAGCTTCAAGATAAACTTGATTATATGGTTTTAAATTCAATTCCATACCTCCACGCGTTCCTGAGATAAAGGGTCTTGACAGACATACAGACGGATGGACAACAAAGTGATCCTATAAGGGTTCCGTTTTCCCTTTTGCGGTACGGAACCCTAAAAAAACACAACCGTTGTGCCATAAACAAAAGCCATATTCGCCCTTGTACAAACGCAAATGTTATTGTCGTAAATCACTCTTATATCTATTAATTACTCTTCGTCTATAGATAAAACTTTTATTGCTTAACATGACACCATAACATCAATGTACCTGATTCTTATCTCATGATAACACTTTATTATAATAATGAAAATGCTCTTTACTGTGTTATATTAGGCGGTCACGTGTTTTGCACATGTTTAATGGGGTTTTCGCAGACATTTCATTGAGTTGACCCTAATCTCTTCAAAATTAGAGTGAACAGGCTTCTTCTGGGTAAGCTCGCTCCATCGTCGACTTTGTCTCTGTCATCTATGACCTAGACTAGAGTCAAGAGCAAACCCATATTAAATAAAAAAAAAATAAAAAAAAAAAAAAGAGTTGTAATATCAATTTATGATAAGCAATTTCAGTTGCTGGTTAAATGTATCATTACACCAAGTACGCTATCTTTACCACCTGATCTTTATTATATTTAAAGTATCTTCCGAAAATATATATTTTTAGCATTACTCATGATAATTGTCCTTATCCGAAACAAAATTATTATTCTGTTGGCCATTTTGCTTAGATTGCTCAAAATATCTTCGTTTGAACCTGAACAAAAAAAAAAACTATTCAACGTTTTTAGGGATCCGAACGTCATAATGCAAAAATAGAACCCTTATACTAGTGGGATCACTTACTCGTATTTGTCTATTGTTTATTAGTAAAATGTTAATGGTTTTGACAGATGTCGATTTAGGAAGAGGTAATGTCGCTACATCAAATGGTCCTGTTCTATTTGCAGCCAACAAATTTTTGCACCCTTCACCAGGCCAAAACATTCAAAGTCAATTTTATTTACAGATGTAGCGGAATCAGGACCTGGTTTAGCCTTTGTGGCGTACCCTGAAGCGTTACTCCAGATGCCTGTCGCAAGGATGTGGTCTATCTTGTTCTTCTTCATGCTGTTCATCTTGGGGCTGGGCAGTCAGTTCGCTGGTATTGAAGCCATCAACACCGCCATCGTTGATCAGTGGCCGCAACTTAGGAAGAATTATTGGAAGGTCAGTGGTGTTATTCTCCTGATATAATTCAAGTGGAAGAATTCATTGCAAAATTATGTTTAATACCCATTTTTTCAATATCTTGAGTCACCCTTATGGTATATAATTATGGTTTCAGGGATCCAATTTTTTTCAAAGACGAGGTCGAGTAATATGATCTTTGACTTTCCATTACTATGTGATCCACCGACCACTTGCACGCTCTAAACCAACTGATTGAGTATACAGATTTTAAAACACCTTTATATTAGGCATTCGTCGATTATGCAAAGGCCTTCGATAGCATAAATCACGATTCAATTTCAACGCTCTGGCCACCCAAAACATAGATCCCACTTACATCAATCTGCTTAAAACATTTACTTTAATAGCACAGCATCAATGAAAATGAATACCACTGGGCTGCCCTTTCCTATTAAACGAGGAATCAAGGAGTCCTGTTGTCCCCAAAGCTTTTCACTGCCACACTCGAGGAAGCCTTTTAAACCTAGGCACAAAACTGGGCGAGATGAGATTATCAAATCTCTGCTTCGCCGATGGTATTGTACTTTTTTCCTCATCAGCGGCTGATCTGGGTAACATGCTCGCAAAAGGACTGGCGCGACATTGCAAATGACAAAGTTGTGTGGAAAAGGGAGAGGGAGGGAGTGGAATCGCCTTAAAAGAGAAACGGAAGATCCTTAAAAAACATAAGATTAATAACTTACCATGCAAATTAAGATCGCGTGTGTGCTTACAACAAACCTGTTGTTGTGTCTGAATCATTGACTTCAGTAGATTTTGTTACTTCTTTCTATTGAGTCAAACGTTTGTGTTGTACCTATTTTTAATCTGGTGTTTTTTTATATTCTTTGTATATAGAGTTTGTTTTGTTTCAGGTCACCGCGTGCACATGTTTCATATGTTTCATACTAGGGATCCCAATGTGTTTCAGCGGCGGCGTATACTTGTTTGAACTTCTAAATTGGAACACTGCCTCTTGGGCAATTCTGCTGATTGGTATGGCTGAGGTGAGTTTGAACTTTATCTATAGGCAATAGAGTTTATTCTTAAATTTGTATAGGTTTTGGAAATAATAAAGCATAACATTTTCACAGATGAATAGCTTATTTATGAAATTTTAGTTTTATAAAAATCGAATGTATTAGAAAGTTTTTCCTTGACGTAATTACTGCTACAATATGGCTGAGGATGATCACGCGAATTATTTCATAATTCAAGATGCATGCTCAAATCTTCGGAATGATCAAATACTTTGCAGTGTATTTTTTTTATTTTGAAGTCGGTTGTAGTAATTAATTTTTCACTTTTTGATGTTACTACCCAACAGTTAACAACACCACTGAAAAGTCAGAGGAAAGCAAAATACGCAGTTTCGTTCACTTGGACGACATGTTTTTTTTCTTCAGCCTTTTTTATTGAAAAACCAAACTACAAAACCGATTTTGATGAATTTTCTACAAAAACAAGCGAAATGCATATATATCATTTCACACTAAAAAGGATTTTTTCAAATCGGTTCATAAATGACGAACTTATGTGGTAACAAACATAAAAATACAATCGAATTGAGAACCTCCTTCTTTATTTAAAGTGACTTAAAAAGCACGTTGACTGTCGATCTCAGTATCTATTTCAACATTAATAAATTTATTTAATTAAACATGCTTTCTAATCATCATTATTTATTATTCCTTTTACAAAAAATGTCATCACTAATTAAATTTTTCTTTTTCCTCCAGTGTGCCGCAGTGGCTTGGAGCTATGGTATAAACCGTGCTATCAATGATCTTGGGTCTATGGGCATGAAGCATAACAAAATTCTGCGATTCTATTGGAAGTTTGTGTGGACTATCATCACACCCGTCGGCAGTGTTGTAAGTATTTAACGTATTACCGGTCTTATTCTTATTTTTGTGTATATCACTTACGATCATTGCATGGTATGATAATTTGATAACTTCATAACAAGATATCAAATGTGCACCATGTTTTGAAGTGTATTGTCTTCTTTGCTTTGCTCTTGAAGAGCTTTTGTAGCTTGATGAATTGTGGACAATCTCTAGAGCAGTTGTAACACGTCTTACTATTTCTCCACCTGTGGTTCTGTAAAATGACAGTCCGTCGCATTCATTACCATGAATTCCTACTGCGGCTTGGATTTGGAGTAACCGAATTTTCAATATCATCACTACATTTCATCGTCAGCCGTTACGATTTACGAATTAATTCAAGAAGACTGACACACAGGAATGATTACAAATATATTATGGCGCTTCAGATACCCGTTATTTGCTTGAATTTTCCAACTGTTGAGCAAAGGAATGGTGGGAGGCCACAATTAATTAATTGTTTGTGGATATTCCTTTATATTTTGTAATTCCATCAGTAACGCATATTGTGCTTTTAACCTGCTGTTTGTCATCATCACCTTGATATTCTAACTTTTTACTACACTAATATCTTCCATTACCTCCTGTCTACCGTTACGTTAACATTCCTATTTTTGTTCGGTTCATTCTTCAGTCACTCAATTAATAACTATTTTCTTTTGTTTTCTTCCACTCCATCCAACAACATTCGTATTCATTCTTTAATATTTTATGGATACATTTTTTTATTTTTTATTTAATATGGGTTTGCTCTTGACTGACTTGAAAGTCGACGATGGAGCGAGCTTAAAGAAGCCTGTTCACTGTAATTTTCATTTATTATATATTTTTATTTTACATTTCATTCCTCCTAGTCACATTGCCATTGCCGAGAAAATCAAAATGCTCCATTAAGTCATGTCCTCGAATTCTGCTCAGTCTCGTCTCATCATCAAATTAACAGTTCTCACTTGTTCTTTATTGAAATTGATCGAAGGTACCTATTTCCGTTAGTCGAGCTCAGGTTCTTAAAACTGACTTGAAATACGGGCCTTTTCGGCCTAAACTGTAATCATATTGACAAACATGGATGAAGCTTACTTCATCCATGTTTGTCAATATGATTACAGTTTCTAATTAGACAGTAAGTGCTCAACTAAGTCATCAAGTCAATTCGGTAATGAGGAATCCATTTGCCTCGTTCCCGTACAAGTTAATCGATTGATAACATCATGACAACAATTATCTCTAATTAATGTAATTGATTAATAGTTTGCGTGCGTGAGAATTATCTTGTAATATCACAAGTACGTAATTTAATTTGTGTTGTGTAATGTTGATGCGTATCAAGGTAGTAATGTCGAGATCATCAAATATTTATAACTTTTGTGATTTCTTTGTATCCCAAAGGTTGTTCGTTATATTCCTTGGCGTTGACTGCCTCATAAACCAAAATGATTTACTGTAGTCAAAGTCAATTCATTTATTTCAACTAGACCATAACAAGGCACTTTTGAACGTCAAATTTATAGTTATAAATTAAAATATCAGTGACTCTAGTTGTCCATTCGCAAAAAGTAGATTCTTATGGAGAAGAACGGACAAGAAACTCCATAGTTACTCTTTTCAAATATTAGTTTTACAATATTTTGTATACATACATTGATACATTTATTATATTATGTGAGCACAATGCACCCAACATTACCCTAATATACAGCACACACTTATATACTAATAGATACAACAAAGCAATACCAGCAGTGATAAAATTAAGTTTGCTAGCAAGGGATATGGTACTCACATATTACAATATAATTAACACTACTGGATCAGTGTGTGAGTTAAATTACACATAAAAAAAAACAGAAAGTACACCAGTATAAATATAGTAAATAAATCAACAAGTTTGACTTTGTCTACTACACCCTAGATCGTCCTATGGAGCAGGACCAGCATGTGTCCAAGCATTCTTATCTTTAATATAATCATCTAGTTTGTAATATGCTTGTTTACAAAGTGTGGTTTTAATATAAGTTTTAAATTTACTTTCATTTAATTATAGTATGTCACATGGTATTTTGTTGTAACATTTAACACAGTACCCCATGAAAGATGTTCGTACTTTGGCTAATCTATAAAATATTTGATCTAATTTATTTTTATTTCTAGTATTAAAATGATGTCTATCACTAATTTTGCCAAAGAGATGCCGATTTTTTCTTACATACATAATATTCTCATAAATGAATTGACCATCATTCCGTCATTAAGGTCCACATTGGTCGCGTTTGTAAATAGGTTAAACATAACACAATCAATCTTTTTGGGTAATTTTAAACTAGATGAGGCCGGTGTTCCCTAGCTGCCTACCCTGAGAAGAAACACCAACATAAACTCAGAGGTCAAAGTCTCTTTTTCAAAGTCCATACAATCGTACTGGTCAAAATATTGTTCCACGTTAAACATACCGTTGGACGGGATGAAAAGATGGTCTCGACGTAACTTGTGAATTCCACACCATTGAGGGATGCATTAAATTATATCAAAACAGGCAACGATAGACCTTGATTTGGCTTGCCAAGCACCACTCTAACAGGATGAATAATTGATGTCATCGGTCGTCATCAATCGAAGCCGATGAACCTCAGTCAGATTGTTCCATCATTACCTATAATGTAATAGAAGAAGTATAATGATAAATTATGTTTATTTTGTAAGTACGATGAAAATAATATGTCAACATTTTTTGCTGATTTTGTGCAGGCTATCCTGATCTTCATATTCTCGGAGTGGGAAACTCCGAGCTACCAAGGCTACGTATTTCCCCTATTTGCTGACCTTTTGGGCTGGGCTGTGGGCCTATCAACTCTAGTCCTCTTCCCGGTGGGCATAGGCTGGGCGTGGTATCATGGATATGTGAGTACCTTTCTTTTTATATTGGTTTTACCTGTCTAAAATTCAACACGTCAGATTTTTTTTTACTATTGATAGGCACGCGGTTGATGATTATCTCACCCGGTGGTAAACGATGATGAGGTCGAAGATGGAGCATGCTTGCCTAGAAGTAACCTATTCACTCTTGACTTAAAGACTCCCAGTTTGTAGTTGTCAGGAAACACTGACTCTGGCAGGGAATTCCACTCCTTAGCTGAACGCACAATGAATGTGTTCCCAAAACGCTTTGTGCGTGTGGGTGGGATGTCCACCATGTACCGGTTGCATATCGTCGTACGTCTTGTGGTCCGATGATGGCACGGGCTTGGCGGAATTAAAGTATGCAATTCCGTCGCACACTCCCGAAAATGCAACCGTTAGAAAACCGACAGGCTTGCAACTCGGCGTCAGCTTAAGACTTTGGAGCTCCGACTCGACGAGCCTATCTTTGCTGATGATCCTCTTGTATTCAAGAATCGATACTTGATTTAAATCAACACACTCCAAATCTGGATTTAATTCCGCTCGTTTTAGCTTCATAATGCCGTGCATTTTCCACGATTGCATTTTAATATTCTAAATCTCAACTAGTGCAAAGATTGTCCAAAGATTAATTCCAAATATTTTTTTACAGCGAGGAATTGAGCTATTCACACCAACGGAAGCTTGGAAACCAGCAAAGAAAGACTTAATCTCCGCACGATCAGACTCAATAGTCACCACGGAGTCGGCACACCAGGGACCTTACGACAACATGGGCTATATCATGTGAACATAATTATCGTGATAACTTTAACACTATCATGAGTGTCTAGTCAAGTTATTTTGGTTGTAGGGAACCAAACTCGAAAAGCTATCGTTAGGGTCGAAACACACCGCAGAAGCGATGCCTGAAATGTAATTTATCGCAAGATTGAGTAAATTGGTGAAGTGAAATATTTTATGAACGTTACTTATAATTTAATTGGCCCACTGATCAGTTTTGACATTGCATTTGTTGTTCTCTTCAAAGGTAAACATTAAGAAAAATTGAAGATGAAAGCATGAAACTGTCGTTAATGCAAACAAAGTCCATAAGCATGCAATAAAAAAACTTTTATAAATTAAGAAAAGGTTATTCATTTTATAAGAAATTAATTAATAATGTCCTAAGCCGGTGGTTTTAACGTAGGCGGTTTGTTTATGAAGTGTATTTTGAACGAAATAGTTACATTTGTACTCGACTGTATGGATACAAGTAGTGACTTTTCCTGGCGTTTGTTTATTGCTTGCAAAACAATAGCGCCCTTGTTAACAAACTTGGGATAAAGTTGACCAAACTAAATCCTCAAAAAAAATGGTTAAACCGAAGATAAATTCTGTTTTAACTTTACTCTGGCGTATAAATAGGACATCGTCTGTCCTATATGCTTTACAAAAAGTGATAATAATGTAAAAAAAAAATATCATATAAAGTGATAAGACGAAGTGAAGAGAGTGCGATAAGACCGCCCATTTTACACTTATTTTATGACTGATTGTCCTGTTCTTATTATGAGTTGTACAATAAATCATATAATAAATAAATTAATAAATATTCTTCAAAGGACTTACAATATTGTTCGACAGCAAAAAGGTGTTAGTCAGAGGATTTCTGTGCAATATTATTTTAATTTTAATTAGTAATTTAATACATCTGCTACTAAGAATCTTAGTGTTCATGGCTAGTGCAATACTATGAGTGTTTAGTCACACAGACAGTGAGTTTAGAAAAACGAAAGAATAAAGTAAATAACCCCAGTCTAGTGCATAACATTATATTTTATGAAAACGTTTTACGTCCATAGTGACACTGACGTAAGACATTTTAAAGCGGTAAAATGCACCTCGATCTGCTTTCTGTGTGACAAGTACTTTAAGATCTTGCAAGGTTAGTAGATTGTAAGTTAGTAAACGTATGTTAAACTTATATAAGAAAAAAATATATAATATTGAATCAATAAAAAAAATATGAAAGAGAAAGTTGTAAAATTTTAACTCATCCACATTACACTAATTTATTTATTTAAATAATATTGATTTGAAATAAGTTTATTTTTATATTTTTTTACAACTTTCCTATGCAATACTTGATCTGTAAATATAAGGTAGATAACACATAATATCAGACATATTATTATATATTATGTAAGACGTGTGACAATCAAGTAATAATTTATGTCAAAAATGTATGGAAATTGAGGCTTTTTTGACGGATTACGACTTACATGCGAATGTGAATGTAGCGTAAGAATAAGTAGAATTGGCAGACTGATGTCTAGCATTAATTTTAAGGCTCTCAAAGAAAGGCGCGATGCGACAGTAGGTACGATACGTGTCGCGCGCATTTTATAAAATTGTCTTCTCCTGATTTTTGTCTAGAAATTGGGTTGCATTGTCCTGTCACACACCATCCTGCACCCTGTTTGTGGGAGCTTCCTTATCAAAATTCATATTAGCATCTAATTTTGCGGAATGCGGTCGAATACTTTCGCATTCACTCTGATGCCCGTCAACGCGACACTTCAGTTACAAATCGTACATAACTAACAAACGTTGGTACTTCTAATTTTATTTACTGATGAACTGTTAAAAATCTGAATAAAAATAAAAATCGAAACACATGTTTTTTTCCTCGAGCCCAATGCTTTCAATACAATGCTTCAGATAAACATCATAAAAATGCCTCGATTCAGGTGTAAAATTGTTTGACACCTTTCAATACTTTTGAAGTCTCGTTTACCGTGCACGTTAATAAATATTTTATTTAAAAAAAACATCTGAGATAAAAATAATTATGTTTTTAAACTATGATATTACTTAGCTAATGCTAGTAATGTGCATACACTCGTATTCAATCGTGTCAACTTCTAATAATTTCGATTTTATTTTGTCATTAAACACAAATATCCACTTAACGGAATGAATACAATTTCTTTTAATAGTTGACCTAGTGTCAAGAGCAAACACATTTCAATAAATAAAAAATAAAAAAATAATAATAAGTGTATATTTATCAGTCTCCAATAAAATCCACAGGGCTTCAAAACAAAAAAAAATGAAGCAATAATTATAGCTTTAAAAACTAAATAATAAGTCGTTTGTTTGTCAGTCGAGGCTGTGAACTTATCAAAGCTATCGGTAGACTACACGAGAAATCACTCACTGAAATTGTGAGGGAGACAAAGTTTTACGAAGAATGAAGAGATACGAGTATGCGTCAACGACACTTCGCTGAAATAGTGATAGACGAGTGCGCGGGCTCGACGACGGCGATTTAGTATCTAAATAATATATTTTTGAAGTATATTGAAGCTAGACACAATGATGCTTATTTGAAATCTTATTGTCAGTCAACAGTTTTATTGAAAAATATATGCGTCTGGAGGTACTTATTTTCTCAATCATTATCATGTTAGCCAAAAGACGTCCACTGTTGGGCATAGGCCTACCAAAAGTGTCGCCACAATGACCGGTCCTGTGCATCTCGCATCCAGCGGATTCCTGCAGCCGTCACCAGGACATCCACCTTCCACATTCACCTTGTGAGAAGACGTACCAGTGCAGCGTCTTTCGGTACGCGGTCGTCACTCCTTTCAGATCATGTGTTCTGCAATATGTTCGTAAGAAAGTTTTCAATAAAAATATTGAATAGTGCCGTCTACTTTGATTCAAATTACTTGAAATCAAAAATGTCAGATAAGAGTGACATTGGCAGTTGATTGTATCACTAGCGGAGCGTCACGTCGAATGGTTGCATGACGTCTTCTGATGACAAATAATGTCTGAGATGGCGCCATGAGAATCGCCGTCGTAACCACGACCTGCGTCCCAGATTCTGGCAGAATCTTGTTGACACTGAAATGACTGAATCACCATCTAGTACGATTAACACTCAAGAAATGCTTCAAAAAAAATCACAGCAAAATAATACCCAGTTAAAAATGAGAAAATTAATTACTCACTTTAGTGCACGGGTAATTTCCCGCTCAGCACAGTATAATAATATCTCGTAAGATAATCAAAAACAAGCCACGCACGAAAACCAACGAGCCCCAAATATCTTTGCTACACGAACGAAGACCCGACAAGTCCCGAAAGTAACCCGCGGTACCCATTAACGGAATTAGCCGAGTCAGCGAACGGTCTTCATTTAAAAACTTACAGCTTATTTTCTTGCTAAATTGAAAATGTTGAAGAAGTAGTTTAAAATCTTCCATAAGGGAAATGGGTTACTCGGGAAGCGAAATTAGTGTAAGTTGTTATTTGGAAAACTGGGGAAGAAAGATAGTTTTGTTTGCTGTTTGATCTCTGGCTGACCTCTAAGACAAAGGAATTTCTGTTGGCGATACTGTACTACTTCTGCGCAAATGCAATGAAGGACTTGGGAAGCCAAGTCCTGCCAAGACTACTCTCGCAAGGAAACTCGAATCAGCCTTTATGTTGTTTGCGTAGAGCGATCTGTTCAGTGCTACCTAGGTTTACTTTGAAGGAGACGAGGCGATTCTCGCCACCTCCTTCTAGGTAAACCTAGGACAACACTGTTCATCTTCAGACACTCATTGCCAGTGGATATACTAATTAATACTTTTGCCAACAGTTCGTTGAAAAAAATTCTCATAGGTTCATGATTATAATACTTGCGTTCGAAGCTCAAAGTCACTAATTGTAGGTCTGATTTAACACCACTTCGTACATACTTAGGTACTGTTAAAATTAAGTTCTAAGCAAGAAGATAAATGAGATTTTTTATTTGCTTAAACACCATTTCAATTCATCTTTGGAAGAATGAATTAACTATGTTCGAAGGTCAAAGTCTCCACACGTAATTATTTCTTTGAAATCTTTCATATGCACCTGAATAATTATTTAACAAGAGCTCATTGCCTATTTCAAACAGTTTAGGAATTAATAATATCTAAAGCTGAGAATTCCTGCTATGGCTATATTTCAAAATAAAACTTTTCTTCAAAAGATTATTTTTAAAACCAAACGTTTTGTGTTATCATTTCTTAAACTGGTATCCCATACTAAGAGAAACGACTCAAAGGCATGGTACACTTCACAGCAATGCAATAAAAAATAAGTACAAACTGTGGTAGGTACTTATCTTTTTTTTAAGTTTGGGAAATCATCAAATGACTTCTTCCGCTCTGGGTGGAGCAGAAGGGCCAGACACTTACTGACTAAAACCCATCGGTGTTCCTTCTGAAGCCCTTTGCGTTCCAGGACAGCGGTGATTCGTTCGAACAAATTCCGCAACCCTGTCAAGCTCTGGCCCTAACAGGGACCGTCTTCTATGCTGACATCTCTTTGAGGCGCACGTGGAACAGAACGTGCCATCGACCCGGCAAGCCACCCAACGCTCGCCGACCGCAGGCCCGCACCTTCGCCGGGGATCGCTCTGAAACTGCCGACGCCCGGGGTGTCTTCTTCTGAGTAGGTACCTACCTACTGTTTTCTTGAACAAAAATGAAAGACTTAAATCCTTTTGAACTCAAAACATACGGTTCCAAGACTATTATTATGTATATTTATCCAAACCTTAAATTCCCTTATACAAAATTTCAGTTATTACCTCTACCGGAGCTCAAGCATATTTTTTAAGACCTCAGATCGTTTTCCTAAATCGCTCACGTATCCACAGTATGTCTGAAATACATAATGTTAGGCAGGCACTTTCTATTACAGTAAGACCCGCTTTATCACGTGAATACTAGAGCATTTGTGTGGGAACTAGAGTTGTATCGGAACTTCGTCTATCTATAGTAACGTAATAAAGCTGAAGAGTTTGTTTGAACGCGCTAATCTCTGGAACTATCCAGTCGGATTTGACAAAATATTTTTGCAAATGATAGCCACATTCATGAGGAAGGCTACATATAGGCTATACAGTAACGGGAAGCAACGGGATATGCACTTACAAAATCGCGGGCAAAAGCTTTATAAATGCGGAAGTTTGGTGAAATCGTACCTCCGCATCCGAAAATGCCTCCGTAAGTTTTTAGCGGAGGTCTAATAAAAGCAATTTCAAGTCCATTTCGCCGCAAGCGCCATGGCAATAGAAAAAAACTCTCCAGTCGAGGACAACCTGGCTATAAATAATCAGCTTAAATGACTTATTTCATTTAAGCTGGGTGGAGTAATACTTTAGAATATCGGTGTAAATTTTGAAATCGGCTTAGACCTTTTTAATTTGGTGATGATACAATTCCAAGATTCATGTATTTTCTAACTTACCTCTAGTCAAAATCAGTATACAGTGAACAGCTGTTGGGAGTCGTTTATATACCGATTCCCTTTCACAAATTGCAAATATTATATCGATATTTTGATATCCAATAGGTTGTTTTTTAGAGTTCCGTATCCAAGGTAACCAACGGACCCCTAGGCTGTTACTAAGCCTCCGCTATCCGTCCGTTCGTCCATCTGTCTGTCAGCGGGCTGTATTTCAAGAACCGTAATAGGTAGATAGTTGAAATTTTTTCGCAGTGTGTGTGTATTTCTATTGCCGCTATAACAACAAATAATAAAAAATAAATTAAAAGGTTTTTCTTTATTTCCACTTTCAGTTTGACTAAGACTGTCTACGCATCTCTAGTGATAACCTCTAGGTACTTTTGAAACAGTAAGCAAAAGTTTGCCAATAACATGCTCGATAAATAGGTAGCTAGTACCTACAGTTTTGGCTACACGTGTCTAGGTAATGAATAGGTTTGTTTACCTCTGAAAATCGATTTGAAATAACCAGTACAGGTAAAACTTATTATTGGAGTGAAAACTTCTTTAGGCGCGTTGAGCACTTTTTGGGTGAACAAAAATCATGGAACTCGCGTTATCGTCGCCGACCGCTTTCCATGAGCTATAATGTATACTGCGTATATATTTGTACTTTTTGTGTGAACAAAACTCATGGAACTCGCGTCATCGTCACCGAACGCTTTCCATGAGCTATATGTATACTGTGTACTTTTTGGGTGAACAAAAATCATGGAACTCGCGTCATCGTCACCGAACGCTTTAGCTTTCGCTTAGTTTTCACTTCTATTGGCAGTCCCCAAAGACTGCCTCGCATATTTTTTTTTTTTCAGAACCGGTGATCCAATGAGTTGCAACTGGAAATCCTACAAATTTTTCAATTCAGAATTCGTTGGAAGAGTGACACCTTTATACAAGATACTAGATAATTATGATACTTTTCCACGAGGGTTGTCCACCTTTTGACTTGTACATTTTTTCGAAAAAAATACTTTCCATTACCGAACAGCACTGACGATTTTTTGAACGATAAATTAATCTAATTTCTGCATTCCGAATTACTTTGACATTTAAATGGACTTGATTTTGATGAGTTAATGTCAATGACACTGTTCTGTAGTATTTGAATTGTTTAATATTTGCATAATGGATAAACTTATTATTATTTGATGTTTATGTAATAACCAACCTATTTATGTTTGTAAGCCGTTAAAGCAAAACATGACTGGTATACCTAATTTAATTTTAACTATTTTATCTTGAATGCCATGCGTGTGTGTACTCATGTTTTGGACAAATAAATTCTCTTTTCTTATCTTATTGAAAACAAAAAGGAACGATTCTGGTACAAAGATTGACCAGTGTGTAATGGTTCTTAGAAAATCTTACTCTTTGCAAAATTGCTATAGGTACAATGTTACCCACATACCTACACACTCACATAATATCATATATTTCCCGAACAAACGAAATGTGGAAATCACTGGAAAGATCCTTATAAAATGCTACTGAACCAGAAATACAACAGTTATAGAGGTATGCGGAACAGAGTGTAAAGTCCCGCACACCTCCATTGAAATGGGAGGATCCTCCGACCAGACGGTTGTTGTGTCTGGTGGGCAACTCATCTGCCTAGCCTTTTCCCAATTATATTGGGGTCGGCTTCCAGTCAAACCGGATTCAGCTGAATACCAGTATTTTACGTGGAGCGGCTGCCTACCAGACCTCCACAACCCATTAAATGGGTAACACGGTACTCCTTGGCAAGACTGGTGTCAGATTATCTGGCTTCTGACTATCCGTAACGACTGCCAAAGATCTACAAATGACAGCCGGGACCAACGGCTTAACGTGCTTTCCGAGGCACGGAGCAGTCTCGGTATGTTAAGATGGTCACTCATCCACAGACCAACCTCGGCAAGCGTTGCTTAACCTTAAAGATTGATCCATGTGGCTGTTATTATTTAGCCACGAGCTCCTCTTCAACATGGTGGGCAACTGCCCAATAGTTTAAATTCGAACGGTTGTATATGTTGAAATCGCACGGAGAACTTTGCTTGCGCCATGCAGGATTTCGCGGTGCGGTTCTTTTTTGTTGCCGTACATATTTCGCTTCGTTAGTTTTTCTTATGGCGGCATTGATGCCACTACATAGTAACCAAAGCCTACGCTTTTAATCTACTTGAACATTAATATAAAATAGCAACTATATCCCACGCATCGAAATCGCGATTTCAAACCAGCCATTTACATTTCACCCTTATATTTAGCGCTCTCACAAAAACTATTCGGTATTGGCACCGAAAGGGTCCAAAGTTGCTAAACTATTAACTTTTGTTTAGTCCCGAACGGCAGGGAAACGCTTTATCATTTCGATGGGGCCTACAAATTCAGTTGGTCTGCAATAAATCTGCTGAGACGGGAGTCGCCAGGCTGTTGAAGTTTGGAGGATTTTGCATACAAAGAAGCACATAAATTCTATCTGGTAAACTATGTGCTGGTACTATGACATGCCGATGCCATCATGATTCCGTTGTGAAAAAAGAAATAGTGACATGCGTCCATCGTACGTTTAGTTGGGCTCCAGGTGAGTGGCTTAGCATGGCCGATAGTCGGTATCTTTTGGCCATACTAAGCCACTCACAAAAATCGAAATTAAATCTGCTGTATGATTAACAATATTCATCAGAGTTAAAGTATAGACATGTAGAGTCAGTGCCGGATTAGCCATATACTTAGCGAGAGTTAGCAAATGCTACGGGCCTCGCGCATTGGGGGGCCCCGCGCTTGGATTTACAAAAACATGTCGATAAAAATCATGTAGAGCGTCATCACCATTTAGAGCAATAGCCGTTTTGCGGAGATGTGACGCATATTTTCCCAACTGAATAAGTCTTTAATTTTGTTTATTTATTTATGGTATGGGTCATACTTCGCACAAATAAACTTTTATTTCATCCTAGCATACTGTGTGAAATCAAAATAGGTCCAGTCTATACAAATACAAATAGGCAAATTTGATGGAGAAATGGTGGACCCAAATCTGACGATTTGACTAAAAGGATGTTCATGGCAAATACAATTTATTCACATTTTTTTTTTTTTTGGAAGCCTTTTGGAAAATATGTGTCATTGGTTTAGAAAGTACTTAAAAGTGACCATCATTTGCATTTATATCATAATTCACCAGCCAATGGCTTTGATTACCCGACCTATATATGGTTGCTCAAAAACCGTGCAAACGGGGAGTCTCTATAGGTCAAAGAAGTTTTATTTGATATTTTCATTTAACGAAGCTTTTGGGTTTAGGGGCCCCTTAGTAAAATTTGTCACAGGCCCCGCGCTGGCTTAATCCAGCACTGTGGAGAGTAGAGTGCTGCATGGTATAAGCAATATGCATCAACGTTTGGGCTTGCACTTCTTTAAAAAGAGTCTGTCTGTTATCACATTTTCCGAGTTTCACGTTGGATTAACCAATAATTAATTCGTTTTACGATAGGTACTGCCAGTCGGTGGTGTCAAAATCAATTTACGAACCCATATTTAATACACTTTTCCAGCGCAACACTTTCGCTTCATCAAAAAATGGGTCACCTCAATTACCTATACAAAAATTTTGGATTTTAAAATCGTAGCCACCCTACGAACGGAACTCCGGATTTTTCTGCTCGACTGTGTTGAAACTGAGCGAGAACGCACTTTCCTTTATCTGCTACGATTGTCCCGAGAATTTATTCTCATGGACACAGCTAGAGATGAAAATAATTCATATTGTTGTTTTTACGCCTTGTGCGCGTCTGCTGCTTCGTCGGCGTCGATTCCGGTCGGACGCACACCATGTCTTGACGCTCCAACTGCGAGATTGTTGGACGAATAAATACGTGAACAAGTGTGTCGCGTCATGTTGAATGGAATTTTGAGATTTGTTTAGCAGACTTTATGGTAAAAGTATTTTCTGCGTTGCATTTATATAAAGTAGGAGTGAGGAGCTCGTAGGAAAATAATAACAAGTGCATACGATTTGTCTGAAAGTTCACCTTGGAAAAAGGATTTCCATTTTCAGGGTGTTTGTAACAGTAATAGGAAAAGGAGAAGCTTTAAAGATTTTTACGATTGAAGTCCTCACTATTTCTTCAGAGCACGTTGCTTGCAGGACAGATGGTAAATGGTTGTGAAGCCGAGCTGTGCAATGTTGCACGAGCAAGCACTTCCACAAGTTAAACCGATGAACTGGTGATAGCCGCGGAAACCCGCTGGATACGAAGTACAGGACCAGTTCCTTTGATGATGTTGGGAAAGGTCTATGTCTAGCAGCTTTCCTCTTTCAGCTGAAATAATTATGGTATTGACTGTTGACGATGGACCATCTAGCGCCGAGTTATTGAACGAGTGGGACTATGTCAGCAAAAAACTTCGTATTTTCCAGAGAGTACTGCAATTCTGTAAAACATTTTTTTTAAATAACCAGCTCTACCATGGATTGCAGCGTACTTTGTTATGCGTAATGAGCACTGTTTGGAATGAGTATGATGAATAATAACGTTGCCGCCATATTTGTTGATGGATTAAGTTACAATTAATCGTGACAAAGGCCTGCATATTAAAATTCAAGTGACAGTATGATACCAAACAAAATGAATCATGTCTGTTTGTTTAACAACGCACTACGATTCAGAATATTATATAAACTGTAATTGTATAACTTACAAGAGTGCTATTCTGTTAAAGAGGTGGTTGTGATGGTCTGGTAGGCAGCCACTCCTCGTAAAATATTGGTATTCAGCTGATTTTGGTTTGATTGGAAGCCAACCCCAGTATCGTTGGGAAAAGGCTGTAAAAATCTGACTGACAGCTTGGTAAAGTGGACATAAAGTGAACTGTCAATCCATCTAATCACGTGGCGTTGCTGCTGAGGCTGCGGAAAACCTCAAGCGGCGTAAATATAGTAACCTTATTAGTTATGTACTATATTTTCAAGCCTTTTAGCGTTGCTCTTGCAAGCTCTTGCGTTCACAGCCTTTTCAAAGAAATTTCGAAACGGAGGTTGACACTTCCCGTGACCCAAGAGCTGGCTTTTACTTTGGCCAAAGGCTAAGCATTGCCATTTAACTTGGCAATGCAGCCAGTCTCTTGGGCAAATTACCAGCTGACAGCGTTGAAGACGAATTTTTTATCCTATACATATTTTAGTTTGTTGTTAGTTTAGTTTATATGTTATTATTAGTTATTATTGTTAATTTGTTAACTAAATAACTAAAAACAGGTACCACGGTGGAATGTCAGTTTACTTCAACCTCGCTCCGCCTAAGTTTTCACGGTGTCTATAGAACGCGGCTGTCCTGCCAAGAGTCGTATCTAGAAAAAATCGCCAAGTGCTTGTCGAGCCACGCATAATGTAAGGTTCCGTAGCTACCCATCCCGTAAGCCGTGACAAAAACAGCAAATTTTACAATAACATTCATCATCATCATCAGCTGAATGACGTCCTCTGCTGTACATAGGCCTCCCCCAAAGGGGGGATTGCCATAATCGCCACGCTTGGCAGGCGGGCTGGCGATCGCAGTGTAGCTGTTACAATGCACAGAGAATGCTGCTGCCCATTCTTTGGTAAGTCCCTTAGTCGCCTTTTACGACACCCAAGGGAGGTGATGGGATGGTGCTATTCGTTTACGTCCGACACCATACAGAAACATCACATACATAAAAAAAAAACATTACAAAGTTACAAATACACTTATCATATCGAATCATTACAAAGTACACAATCATAATCATTTTAATATGCATAACATAGGTAGTGAATACAGTTCTTAAATTAAAGTTCATAAGGTCGCTATGTTTTGCCAAGAAGCGTACAAATATTTGGTTGCATGCGAATTAATCATCCGAGAGGTAAACACAAATTATTTGTTAAGTAAGTATGTCAGAATTAATTGAATGCTGATAATAAATAAAAACAAAAAATATAAATGTGTCACTTACAATTAAATTATTACGAAATTTTACCTAATCAGGTACATTTTATGAGTTGGTCGACTATTACTCGATAACCTTTCTGGTGCTAAGCGTCTCTGAGCTAAATCGCGGGCAAACACACAGACAGACATACAGACAGACGGACAAGGCGAAATTATAAGGGTTCCTTGTTGACAACGGAACCCCTAAAAAGAAATAACACACAGGTTTCGTACTTGTTCACGAAACCTTTGTGTATTATTTTTTTAATTAAATACTTCATTCATTCAAAAATCAGTCTCAAGGAACTAAATAAATAAAAAATATTTTATTTCACATAAGCCTACATGGGCACTTATAAATGCCAGACGTTAGTGTACGGTTGTAATTGGTCCAATATTATGTATAAAGTCAAACCTAACTACTTCTATGACGATTGATGTAGGTAAATGATTTTACTTCTTCAAGTCCGAGCAGGCTGTGCAAAACCTTGCAACTCATAACACAAGTACTTTTAACAAACAGCACATGCAATACAATTTTAATTATAACACACTTGTAAATTATTTATTTTTAATTAAATTTAACAAGATCTCGCGCGAGTTAAGCCTTTGTATAAAATTAAATAAATCATACTCGTTAATGTTATGTTTTTGTCAACGGAATTACCTTTGCATTTCATGTTTCAGGAGCGGTTTCAAGAAAATAAAGTGATTTTTATTTTATTAATGCGAGTTTTTCTTCCCAGATACTTGTTTTTTGTATGGAGATAATTAACTTTATAGTGGTCTTGACGTGATTTCTTGTCGCTGCAGGCATTGAAGGAGTTTGATATAAAAAATATTTGTATGTTGACTACCACGGGTCTCCAATAGCCTTGTTGCCGATTCCAAAAGACAGGATCAGTGGCAGGAACAGAGCTGCTGTAGTAGTCCATAGTCAACGTCTGTCTGCAATAACTTGCGGGTAATGCGGGCTGTGAAATCGAAATTTATATCTTATCGAGCGTTGGGTGACTCGCTGTCCGATCACCACCAGGCCCGGGTCGATGGCGCGTTGTACTTCACGCGCGCCTCAAAGAGATGTCATCATAGAAGCATAGAAGAGATCACGAAGTGATCTGTCATTCCATCTTGATTATATGGAGTGGCAGCTCACCTCCTGATCACTTCACCCAAGACTTCACTTCGACATGTATACAGAATCGACCGGCTGAACATAGAAATTGGTTTTAATAATAATAACTCAAATAATTTATCAAATTCAAGAACATGTAACCATTCACTAAATGATGAGAATTGTGATAGAATAAGACAAAAACATGATGAGATTACCTAATTAGCGTCACAGGTAAATATTTTGTCTCTTTCCAAAGTCCAATACAAACAACGCTTCCGTATCAGAACCAAAACATCATTATTCTCGGTTCAAAGCTAATCGAATGTCCATCATATTGGCTATGATTGGCGGCCACCGTGTACACAAAGGACGACATGCGGCCTCATTCATTCCCTCATTCATTTGGTTCGTCTTGTTAATGTGCTTTGATGTCATTGTTTTGTTAAGCTTCCCTGCATAATTAATCATTTGCATATCCATTTATCTTATTATGTTGGGTCCTCCTTTCAGCGCAATCAAGGCATGGCATTACTATCAGTATAATAATAGGATATTCCGAGGATTGGATAATACAGGCTATTTTCGTCGAGAAACCTGTTTTTCTCAAAATGCTAAATTGATAATGATATTAAACATAGTTAAACTTCAAAAATTAAAAAAATAATTGAATACTGTGTTTTTTTTTTAAGGACGGGAAATCATCAAATGACTTCTTCCGCTCTGGGTGGAGCGGAAGGGCTTGTCAGACTCTTACTGACTAAAACCCATCCGTGTTCCTTCTAAAGCCCTTTGCGTTCCAGGGCCGCGGTGACACTTTCGAACAAATTCCGCAACCCTGGCAGGCTCTGGCCCTAGCGGGCCCTTCTACCCTACCCTAGTAGTTATATTTTTTTTTGTGATCATATATTTTTTATTATTTTTATGGCCAGCTCGCGTTTGACAATAATCTCACCCGAAACAAAGCGACGTAGCTGTCGATGGACGATTTTTTTTCGTTTTTCCTGAAGTTGCAACCATGGCGTAGGAACAGCTCTTGAACATATGAAACAGTTTTTGCCATTCCAAAGAGACTTCGTAATCCAAATAGCAGGAAGCGGGAACGATTTTCCAGAAAACTTCCGACGCACTTAAGCTCATAAAAGCCCTATCTCATTTTCCTTTTTATTGCTATCATTTTAACTAGCACAAATAAACGTTCCGTTTGAAGAAAGACAAAATGGCCGACAACAATTAAAACACGTTCGAAACGCAAAACGTTAAGTTTAAAACTAGTTCTTAATTACTATTTCGCGTTTTGCGAATGTTTTCATAAACTATTTTCTGTTATTGCTTTAGTTTCTCACTCATATTTTATTTAGTTTAGTTTTGTTTGTATTTCATAAGTGTTTAAATGTTCTTAATTGCTGTTCTAGTAGCTGTGTAGCTTCCCACATGATATAAATGATATTTATTTTGCAAGTAGGTTAAAAATAACACTTTTACACGTCAATCTTTTTTAGTCATTTTAAGCTAGATGAGGCCGGTGTTTTTTAGCTGACTACCCTGAAACACCGAAACAAACTCAGAGGTCAAAGTCTCTTTTAAAGTCCATACAATCTGTACTTGTCAAATGATATGAGAACCATGTAGGTTAATGTCTGAGGTGGCCTTTTGAGGAATGTTCCACACAGATTTGAGTGGACCTGTCCAAACAGTACTAAAATGTATCAGTTATCGTGTAGCTCAAACTTAGAACTTTAAGGAGCTCAACGATTTGACGAACAATACCAAAGTCAGGACATTTGGTTAGGCCGCATAAATAACTCAAACTGCCAGACTAACTCAAAAGTCCACACATTTACAATACGATATATTTATGTATACGTTATGTTGTAACACGCTAGTGCTACTTACTGATATTATTATAAAATAAAACTATATTTGAGGTTTAAACTTCATGATATATTTGGCGTCTACCTTCAATGAACGCTGGCCCCGGAGTCCCATTTAAAAACAAAACACATTTTTATATTTCTAATTCAAATTTTCTTTTACTTTTTGCCAGACTTCCAAAGATCCACCTTGTCTGCCAGAGACTTTAAGCCAAGGAGATCTTCCCTGACAACATATATCGCAACTGCCCTAATCTAGCTGACCGCTAGGTTCTGATTAATGTTTCGCATTCGCTTAACACGTGGTTCTTTTGAACAATGATCCCAGACATGGATTAAGATCATGCGAAAATTGGTTTCTAGAATATCATTGCAAAAGTCTACATAATCAACATGATAAAGCAGGTAAATTATCCATTTTAGATGAAAATACCAACTTTATTACTGTCTAGGAGGATCCTTTCAAAGTAGTCGCCAATAGTGATTTAAAAGAATCCCTTCTTCACACACTAACATTTTAATTACAATTCGTTCTAAGATTGCAAGCAATTATGACACACCACATACGATTGCCCACGTATAGGATTACTATGTTACATCTTGGAAACTTTAGTACCTAGGTAGGTACAGTCAACAAAGCTATTTGGTATACAGGCAAAAATATTATTTTTTCTACTGCACTGACAATATTTATTTCTAATGTGTGCATTATAACATTTAAAGCTTATGACACACTAACGAGCGTAGTATGCAGTGATTGTCTACTCAGCACACTCACAACATTGTTTAAAAGTAATTGCAAGTTAGTTGCCTGCATACCAAATAGCTTTGTTGACTGTACATAGTCATCAAGCATCGATCTCCAAAGGTTTAAGACCTCTGACCTACCATTCACGACTCCTTAATGATCGCGACGTCTAATATCTTTAGTCTGGTTCATCAACTTTTAGAAATGGGTGATCTCGTCACTTTTGTGCCAGCTGGACCTTTTCACAGTAGATTAAATGCGGTCAATATCACTTCTCAATTAAATAGATAGCCGATTATAAAGTTAGCCAATTAGTGGAAATTCTATTTGGAATTGTAAACTTCTCTAATTTTAAAACACTCATAAAGTTATCAATTTATTTTCCTGGTCCCAAAAAAACTTTTTTTTTCTTTTTCTTCTTTTAGTATAAGTTTAAAATGAGTTAGTGGTAGCGTGACGCCTGGCAGCATAGAATGGAAGAAAAAAACGTGTTGTGCTGACCCCAAGTAACATGGGACAAGGGCAGGAAGATGATGATGATGATTATAAGTTGAAAATTATGTAATTAATATTTTTCGAGATGTTAATGGTGAAACTAGTGATTATTTTAAAGATTTCAAAAGGTATATAGGTACATAGGTTCTGGTATAACCATCGCAGTCCTACTTTTTATCACTACGTCAAAATTAAATACCAGATCAGGGAACCGAATCTAGACTTAGATATTGCAAAAACAAAGTAAATATTTGATAAATCTACAACCTATAAATAACAAATCAAATCTCAAAGACACGCTTTTAACACTCAACAACTATCAACTCTTGTTTCAGCACTCGAAACAAAATATACGATACACTTTCGCATAAATTTTAATCTGTTAAACTCACTAACTAAAGATTTAAAGGGGAATATTTTAACTCGCTTAATGTTTCTAGAGAATAAATAAAGGCTTTATCGCCAACTGGAGGGGCATCGAGGACTCTTAGTTGTGCTAATAGAAGGCTGCTAATAAACTGGGCTGGATTCTTGTCTGCAAGCCGATCTCTTTGTTGTTTACTTTGTAGTTATTTATAATGTGATATAAGTGAGTGTTTTATTCAAAAGACTGCACTACAAAGTTTTGATTGCTTGCTTTGATTTAGTTCTGAATACAACCTCTGTGTATTAAGATTGTATCGTGTTGAACACGTGTTCTAATAGTAACTAAATATGTGACAAAACTTTCTTCTTCTAATCGTATGCTCCACATTAACTGTGAAGATGCATGTTGTCCGTACCATAAACCGAAAAAAAACACGTTTCTTAAATGGAAGCCGCTTTAATTTGTGATTGAATTTTTATTATTTTTTGTTAGAGCGACAATAAAAATACACACTCTGAAAATTTCAATTGTCTACCTATTACGGTTCTTGAGAAATAGCCTGTTGACAGACACACGGACAGCGGAAGCTTAGCAATAGGGTCCTGTTGGTTATCCTAGGGGTACGGAATCCTAAAAATGTTTTCAGGATCCAGAATAAGAATTAGAACTAAAACAGCTTATAGCTTATTCAGACTTAAACAATCCACACGTAGTTTTCGTATAAATGGAGAAGGAAGGACGCTTGAGTAATCGCAGCGGCCTAAACGTTTCAAAAGGGTCAGAGTGTTGAACAAGATGTCGAGTTCCTTTAAGTACCATGTAGGTAACATTTGGGCTTCATTTCTAGTTTGAAATTTCTTAGTGTTTAAACAAATATTGAAATACAACTTTTTTCTACTTTTCAATGCAACTTGTGTTTTAATCTTTTAGAAAAGTTTCAACAAACGATAGTGTTTGTTATGGACATACTAGCCAACTAAATTATCAGGATAGCGACCCACGTGTGCCACCAACAAACAATCGGGCTGTGTTAGGCGTCAAAAGTGTAGGTACCGAATGCGGCCCCAATTGGGCGCCAATAAACAGTTAGCCCATGTTGGGCGTCAAAAATGTGAAGCACTGGGCGCCAGAAACATTTAGCTCAAGTTGGGCGCCAAAACCTCGATGTTGCAGACTACCTTTTACTTATAATGGTGCTCATATCCCAAAAGAGGAGCGCTTGAAATGGTCAGAATTCATATACTGAAATCACTGCTCTTCACCCACTGCACAATTTTGCTATTACCACGAAAATTTACTTACTAAAAATATGTATAAAGACATCCGCGTTTTAACCAAGGCTAAACAATGACGAGACAAATGAGTAGTTATCTAACTGCGAATGAACACTAGAGCTTTGTACGAAATCATACACAAAAGCATTGAAGTACTCGGTAACTGAGTACCCAACATTTAATTTATACGTCTTCATTATTACCAACAGCCCTTTGCTCAACGGAAAGGTAATAATAAGCTATTACGCGTCTCACTGTGTTGATTATCGCGGTTCATATAATTCAAACGGGCTATTAATTTGGCCTGCAGTGTATGGGCTACGATTACGCTCGGCCTGGTGTGTATTGTGCTCGTGATGTAATAGCAATTGACTTGATTTAAGTTTGTTTTCCAATGTACTTCTATATTATTTTAGAATGTTTAGTTGATGTGTTTCTGTTCAGTTCATTTTGTACTACATTGAAGTATAAAGTAGCCATTTATTTTTATTTTTGAAAGTTAATTCAAATCAATTGGTTTGAATAACACTTTAAAACATACTGTCAAGTATTTTACACGTGTAGCCTTTGGACTAGCTTCACTCAAAAAGCCGTTAACGCTCTTCGAGTTCAGTACAATAATGCATTCAGGATGCTGTTGGGGCTGCCACGCTTCTGAAGTGCTTCGGGGATGTTCGCGGATGCCCAGACTGACATCTTCGCTGCGATCGGGCGTAAGCGAAGCCTTATTGCATACGGTGCGTGCCAGCACCAACAGCCACCTGAGTGTCATTGCCAACAAACTGGATTGTCTTTTAATCTGGTACTTGAGTCAGCTACATGCTCCTGTAAATACTGTGAATGTCTACTAACATAGTCGTTAAGTTATTATGTTACTAATATCTTTGTATTTGTATTCTAACATAGTTTTATAACTTGCAATTGTACTTACAAATGAGTATGAATATGAAATTATTTCTGAAATATATATATATATATATATATATATATATTAGATACTGTTAGATAACTATTAGATAACTGTGTTGCTTCTTAATTGAAGATACAAATCTTTATCATAGAAAATAAGCTTTAACTAAGCTAACTTAATTAAAGCTAATTTTAATTTTTTGTAGTGGCTGAAAAAAGTGATTGCGTTCCACTATTAAGATTTATTTATTAAATGGTAAGAAACGTTAACCCTTTGATGATCGATTTGGTTATATTGTATAAGATCATCCACCCATACGCAAAACGTTTCTAGAATAGTCGTACTTTAATTGTAGGGAGTGAAGTTTTCTGCGGAAGTATGTGTAGGAAACACATAGCTACAACCTGAAGGTCTAAGTCGTAAGTCAAGAAGTAACAGGTAACTTCTACCCAAGCAGCACGCTTGCGTAGGAGCGTACTAAGTCAAACGCAGGCCTATTCAAACTAATATTAGAAATGCGAAAGTGAGTTTGTTTGTGACCTCTTCGCGCCTTAGCGGCTGAACTACCTATTGGACATAAGATTCATTTCATCCCGGAAGGTTGTTTCCGTGGAAAGATTTTCAAGACACGCAGGTGAAGCCACGGGCGGCAGCTACCAAAAAAAGAAGAAATAGAAAAAAAAAGTTTAACTTACTAACATACAGAATGACTTGAAATCCAGCTTACCCCAAAAATGTCCGCGTATCTACCCAAGACAATAAACAAGTGTCCCCACTACATCGTCAACGTTAATATCTCAGTGGAGGTGACAGATGACGCCTTTATGAGCATTCCTTGGGGACAGTGCCCGACACTGATTTATAGCTTGATCACATCACAAATCTTCTCGCTATATAGAGTAGGATATGGAGTGTGGTAAAATGTAGCTTCTGGGCAGGAGGGGGTTGGACTGACCCCTATTTTTGATGTGTCACGTCGGGCAATTAGGACCTAGTGACACTTACGTCTTTTAGATATATCAGCGTAAGAATAGAATATGTGTACTCGTTATGTACTCCATAACAACAAGTAAGTGAGGGAGTTTAAGTGTAAATTTAGATGACAGTGACATTCCAGTATGAAAACAGGTCCTTAGTTGCAAAAGAGTTTCATTTGCATTTTCCAAAAGTAGGGCGTGCAAACTAAAGAAAAGGAATAGATGAATTTGTTTTATCAATATTATCCTACTGCCTGGCAAAGGCCTCTCCCATATTTTCCAGCTAAGTTTATCAGCTACCTTCTCCGAACAATCCGTTAGGAATGCTTCTAAATCGTCAAGCAAGCGTATAGCCAGACTTAGTTGAGACGTCCGTCTTGAGAAAGTTACCTAAGTAAAATTTGTCAAATGCTTATAGATTGCGAAATGCTGCTAGATCAACGACCTCATCCCACCGACCCCCTTCTACCATCGGAAAACTAGACGCACTGCAAGTTATCATCCCTACCTTGTTTCTATTCCACCAATTCGCACTAAACGTTTCCAAACGTCTTTTATAATTCGCACAGCAAAGGAGTGGAACTCTCTGCCTGCGTCTGTGTTTCCGAACGCATACAGCCCTAATCTCTTCAAAATTAGAGTGAACAGGCTTCTTCTGGATAGGCTCGTTCCATCATCGACGTTGTCTCTGTCATCTATGATCTACACTAGAGTCAAAAGCAAACTCATCTCATATAAAAAAAATGTGCTATAATGTGATGGCCTTGAATTGTATCAGCGACATTCTTTGGGAACAGGGTCTAGGACAGATTTATAGCTTGATCACATCACAAATCTTCTCGCCATATAGAGTAAGTTATGGACTGTGGTAAAATGTAGCGTGTGAGCAGAAGGGGGTTCAACTAACTCTTATTTTGAAAAAAAAAAGTGACGTCTTTTGGAAATGTACGCGTAAGTTGAGATGAAAATGTCCTCGTTGAGATCTCAATATAAAAGAAAAAAACAGTTGAATGGATTTGCGTTTTTCAATGTTCAAGCGTTTAAGCAATTTTTGGGTGAAGCAAAAAGTAAACACAAATTTTTGGCTGCGTTAAGTTAGTATCATAAATTATAATTCACATGGCGAAATTTTAACGAAATGCTGCTAGCAAATGTAATGCCCTTGAAAAGGGTCAGTGACATTCTTTGGGGACAGTATCTAAGACAGATTTATTGTTTGATCGCGTCACAAATCTTCGCGGTATATAGAGTAACACATGGAGTGTGATAAAATGTTGCTTCTCGGTGTAGTAGGTATGCTTTTGGTCTGGGAACTGTTGCGCAGTATGTATCTTTATCAGATTAAGATACGCCTACTAGTAATTGCAAGTGTATAAACAGTTTTATATCAAGGTCAGTTAAATAACTGAAATGATCAGTGTTTTTTTATGCTTGCACGCCTAAATTGCTGAATCAATTTTGATGAAATTTGGTATTGGGATGAAATTTGGTATTGGGATGAAATTTGGTATCTCAGAATAGGAACCCGGAGCCGGTTATAGGCGAGATGAAAAGCTAGTGTGTATCATAATTAGACACCATAACTGAGTGTCATTGAAGTTTTCTTTGAAGCAATAATCACAAACTAATTACAGTACCTACTTTCAAAATCAAAGTAAAATTAAAAGATTAAATCTCAGAAAGATACATCTGTGACATAATATAAACGTAAAAATAAATATACGAAGATCAAGAAAATAAATAATTACATTAATTAAGTCAACATGTGCACAACAAATATCATATCGTTCACTTCGTTTTTCTCGTCGAAATCAATTTTCCTCATTATTGGGCGGAAAATTGAACAATGTCGGATGTTACGAACTTTTACCCTGTAACATTTAGTTTTAAGTAGGAAATAAGAGTAGTCAAGATAAAGTGAAATTCTATAAGCAATTGATTGTCAAAAAGACCGAAAAACAACATGTAACAGAATAAACGCAAAGCTGGAAAGGGCTATACGTCATGATATTGCGTGCCGTTTGAAACGCTTATTTTTTTAATAATATGTATTATACAAATAATAAATAAAACCTTCGCTAGCATTCCACAAACAAAAAGGGCGACCAATCATAGACGATCTCAAGCCAATTCAACGAATACGGCAGTGTAAAGGTAGATTGCAGGCACATTTCTACGGCGGCGGGTGACCGCCCGGCGCCGCCGATTTCCCTTAGGACGGCCATTTAATTACGCTCCCAGACGTTCAGCTCCGCTTTTGTTTAAAGAATCATTTAATTTTTCTTACTGGCAACACGGGAATAGTGAGGTTCGGAGCGTTATTGTTTTGTTCTGATGGCCAATTGTTTAGACTTGATTTCTTGAGAATGTTTTCGAAAGTAAGTTTTTCGTAACTGTTTTCTTGATGAAATTCATTGAAGTGGATAGAAATGTAGCACGGATTCATTTCTACTCAACCGAAGGAAGTAATAGAGACCGTTAAAAATCAACAGGACTTTTTTAACTCTGTAATTTTTTAGATGCCTCAAACAGAAAAAGCGTCTTTGGCAAATCTAAATTATAGATAGATTACTTTTTAATATGTACTTAGCTATGCCCGTAGCTTCGCTTCTTCGCTTTTTTTTTTTTTTTTAAGGATGGGAAATCATCAAATGACTTCTTCCGCTCTGGGTGGAGCGGAAGGGCGTGTCAGACTCGTACTGACTAAAACCCATCCGTGTTCCTTCTAAAGCCCTTTGCGTTCCAGGGCCGCGGTGACTCTTTAAACCTTCCCTATAATCTGGCGAACAAAACAAAAAAAAGGATTATTTAAATCGGGCTAGCCGTTCTCAAGTTATAGCGTGACCAGGAGAAATAGGGGTTCAGTTTTATATATACCTATAGATTTGTAGAAATGCCCTATAAGTTAAATGTACAAACATTCTCATAGAATGACACAGTGGGCGGTCTTATCACCAAAGGCAATCTTATGAAGACCACGTACAAGTGCAAAAAGAGCTACATGTTTGTGTGTGGTGCTCCGTTTACACCACAGACTGTATTTCGCGGCTCCGTCACCGTAAATGTCGAAGATTATCCCATGGGAACATACTCCCGGGATAAAAAAGTATCCTGTGTTATTCGAGACAATAATCAACCTCTGTGCCCAATTTCATCAAGATCCGTTTTGACGTGATTGAGTAACAGACATCCACACGTCCAAACTTTCGCATTTCTTATATGACTTTATATGAGTTAGGATAATATAGTATAATATTATATATTAGTATAGATGCTTATGTGTAAAATGACTATGTTTTAGTCAGAAATCATAAGCCCAAAATTTCCAGTATTCCGTCATTAACAGAACCTGGAATTATTGAGTAACATTGGTCAAAACACAGCAAAATAAACATTTCTCCATATAGAATATCACCGGTTCACCACATGATAGGGGAACTAATGTGAAATTGGAAGGATTACCACAATACGTGGCGGTCAGTATGTACGTAAACGATCCCGTTCGTGTAATGAATTTTAATTAATGTATCAATCAGTACAAACGTTTGGTATTCAACAAATAACGTGGCTGTTCTAAAATTATTGCTTTTATGTCGTTGTGATTGAAATTCTGTGCCATTGTTTAGGTTAACCCAATTTAGAGACATTTTGATTTGTTCTCGTTCATTTGTACTGTTAATATTGGACTTTGAAACGTCCTCTTTAGGTTTATCATATAGGGGCATACTGATGTCATTGTGAATATTGTGATAACCTTTGTTACTGTCTCTAAGATGCTTAAGCCCTAAATAAACTTCATGTTCTTCAATGTCGGTTTCCCCAAGTGATGAAAATACCGTTACTAATAAAAATGTACAAATTTAATAAGGATTTTTCGATTTTAAAGAAACTCTTCACTATTTGAGACTTTTCTCCGAGGTTCTAAATTCAAAAATCGCATAAATACTGGACCTTTCTTTTTCTTCTGCTTTCTTTCTAAAAAACTCACATTTCTACAAAACTGTTTTGATCCAACCGACTTCATTTAAAAAAAAAACTATAATCTGGCACAGTTCTCTTTTTAAAACAATAGACTTCATTTTAAAAAAACTATCACCTGTCACAGTTCTGTTTTTAAAACAATAGACTTCATTTAAAAAAAGAACTATCAGCTGCCACAGTTCTCACAAAAAAAAGCTTAAAGCGAAGTAAGTCCCTGTCTACGTTAACATTACCTCTGAACTCCCTCGAAACGTACTATTTTACATGAGCCCTAAGTGTGTTATATAATTTATATTTGTAGCACGCACCACCTTTTAGTCGAATGAATTAAAGCCATTCACTGTCAGACTGACGGCGGCAGAGTGACGATTGTGGAGCTTGAAGTGTATTAAAATTCCTTCGTTTTCGAATTAGGAATCGCGATCTGGGTGTTAAAACTGTAAGTCTGTGGAATTTACAATTTTAATACCCAGATTTAGAATTATTCGAATTAGTATTTATGACTCGTGGTATCTCTAAGATTTATGAAACATTTTTGAATATAGACTGTGTTGATACCTATAGAATGTATTTTTTGAACATGTTCAGGTGTTTTTCTAACTGATTGTGTGATGGATGAATGGACTGAATTTATATTCCAAGTCTTAACATCCGTGCCAAATGCAGGTTCAACAAAAAACCCCATTTCACCAAAATAAGGAAACTCACCTTTTAGATTCACTCATTTAATGTTAATAATCCGTCGTACCTTCCTCTGGTAAAACTTCCCATCGTTTCAACCTATCTGATTGCATTAGGAAACGCCAATGTTTATGTATTATTACCGCATAAGGGTTGGGGTAATAATACATAAACATTGGGTTTAAGTTAACCCGGTTCCCCTATTGATGATGGGCAGCCAATAATCTTTAAGTTGTTTTGGCAATTTGTTTCACAAATTTATTAATTAAATTGATCTGTAAGTAGCGCTTAAAAGCAACACAAATACTGAAAAGATAACGTATTGGAGTACGTTATTCAAAATGAAATTTTCATTTATACATACACATTACCATATCCTAAGAAAATATGAAGGCAATAACTTCACAGATCCATTTCTATTCGGCACTTGGAGTATTAACAAGACAAGCTATGAACCGGTCTAGTAACATACTCGTTGATCCGGCAAAGAGCATGTTTACAAGGTTCTGCTAAAGGTCACAACAATCCAACGTTGCGGATTTTTTTCGAAAGAGTCACCTCGCCCTGGAACGCAAAAGGGCTTTTGAAGGAACACGGATGGGTTTTAGTCAGTAAGAGTCTGACACGCCCTTCCGCTCCACCCAGAGTGGAAGAAATCATTGGATGATTTCCCATTCTTAAAAAAAAAGTACGACCATAACAAATAAAATCAGCTGCCATTGTGCCAGTCTGCCAAAACGAGATGATGAAGATATTTTTTTATTTCTGTCCTTCACACATCAAAGTACGCTTGTTCTGCTCGAAAAGATAGGCAGAAGAGCACCCACTTTCGCTCGCACTTGCGTCATGTACCCTCGCATGTCGAACAATAATTCTTTAAAACTAAGCCTCTTACAAGATGCGTGCACAAGCGCTCTATAAACTATTAATACGCAAAGTTTTCGACCAGTGTGAGGCTTAGTAGAAACGCAAGCAAGTCCGAACAGATATTTTATTTTAGGCCCCTTTATATGGGTCTTATTCCAGTGTAAGACCGGACTAAAGCAGAAATGTAAATAAGAATATGTATGGATGATAGGGCGTTGGGAAAACATTGGCAAATGGCTAGGGGGCGAGTGATATCTACCTACCTACTACTATGTAAACCGTAGACCAGGGGTCACCAATTAGCTTCATTTGGGGTCAGTTTTTTAAATAATAAGTCTGCCGCGGTCCGCTTGTACTTTCTATACACCAGGGCAAGTTTCTAGCCTAAGATGGGCTCTCTTTTCATCTTCACATCATCATTTACGAATATTTAGTTATAACTCAAAAAATTACATATACATACAGTTACAATAAACGTTAAATCGAGAAAAAATCAGCTGTTCAGTAAATTGTGCCCGCACATAAATGTATCGAGCCGTCGATTTTTTTTTTTGCGTTTTCAGTGTTGAGCCCATAGTAAAAGTTGTTGTATGTTTACTTAAGGTCCGCACAAAATAGGTCGACGGTCCGGATCCGGACCGCAGTCCGCCATTTGGTGACCCCTGCCGTAGACTAAGTTTTATTTCGGTGTTGCTAAGGAGAATGAGCTAGTCAATCTACCTCGCCTTCCCAACTATGTTGGAGTCAACTTCTAGTCTTATCGGATGCAGCTTACCTGGAACGCATGCCTGTCTGACCACTGCCACACAGTAACTGAGTAATACGGCAACAGGCAAGTAATTAAGAAAAAACTAGTTTTTTTTTTTAAACGTTGCGTTGTCCTGTATCGTTGGTGCGTTAACAAACATACAAGTCGCTTTTAGCGATAAGGGCCGCCCATTGTGTCACCCTATGTAATGTTTGCCTCACCTATATTTTCTGTCACTTATATGGCTATTCGACACAAACAGCCAGACTCGGAACAACTATCTGTAGGCCATACAAATATTTGTTCCGTGCGGGAATCGAACCCGTGACACGCAGCATAGCAGCCAATCACTCAACCACTGCGCCGATCGTGTCGTTTTGATTTGGGTAGGGACCAAGTATGAAGCCAAATCGTCATCATCCACAGCCCGACTTCGCCCACTGCTGGTCATATGGCTCTCTTTTTCTGCAAATTCCCATGCTATATACAAAGCTCATCCAGGATCCACCATTTTGTCGATCCATCTCGCAGCTGGATGCCCAACAATCCTTTGATGCCACACGGCCACCGCTTTACACCGCCTTTCATCGCCGTACCTTGCCAGGTGTCCTTGAATCATTCCTCTCCATCAATAACGTACTGTAACTTTTTACTGTTAACTATCATGACAGCTTTCTGATGTTTTTTTAACAAATAGTTTTTTGTTTACTTCTCTTTTTCGTTGCCTTTTTTTTTCTTTAAAGATGGGAAATCATCAAATGACTTCTTCCGCTCTAGGTGGAGCGGAAGGGCGTGTCAGACTCTTACTGACTAAAACCCATCCGTGTTCCTTCTAAAGCCCTTTGCGTTCCAGGGCCGCGGTGACTCTTTCGAACAAATTCCGCAACCCGCTGCCTTAGGGCCAGTTTTTTTACTATTGGTTGAGTGAGTTAACTACGGATCAGTTAATTTGCCCTCAGTAACAAATGGCGGTACCATTTCTGAGTAAAGCATTTTCCAAAGAAGCACTTACTCTTTTAAGAAAAACCTTCTCAGACGATGGTGCGTTAACGAGACTAGCAATTAACACAATTCAGAAATTACTTCATAATACATTCCACGCTTCAGAACTGAAATAACACAAGTATTTTTTGATACACCCCGAGAGAAGATTAAATTAATTACATTCATTGTTGCGAGGGCGGGAGAGTGATACATTTCATGTTTTTCTTACCCAAATTGTGGAAGTAATTATGTTTTCAGAAATAATGACGACGCTGGTGAAGGAAACGGTGTAAAAAGGTACAGAAGACCCATAAATTTGATATTTATATATTGCCGATTTCGACAACGGCGACCCCATGACACTACTTCCTAGCGTGTGCCCTGATATGACTCGCTAGACCGAATTTGGTTCTAAATACTCGATCACAGCTAAGGCAATACAGCTGACCGGCGGAATTAAAAGTATAATTATATGAGGGCTTGGGTCTCTCTTTACGTATTTGGCATTTTTCGTTGATGGTTCCAAACCGCTTTTTTTCAAACATTGTAAACCTTAGTGCGCCAAGACGACCTATGCGAAGCGAGCCTCTTTCAACCGGACGGGTCAATAGCGCAAGCGCTTAAATGACTCTTGAACATGTCCTTGTAGCGGAGATGTTGGTCACCGTGCTTTCGTTTACCTTGAACGTCAAAAAGAGATGGCTCAAAAGATTTTTTAACGGTTCAAGACTTTATTTACATAGAAATTTACAACTGTTTAATAACTAACTAAATACACTTAAATAAAAATAAAACTCCTAACCAAATTAACCCTAAAATATTGCGTCAAAAAATTCATCCAAATCGCTGTACATTGGAAATGTACCCAAAAGACTGGCATTGCCACGTTGTATGGCAATGCTTATTCTTTGACCAATGTTAAAGCCAGCCCTTGGGTCATGCGAAGTGTCAGCTAAGCGTCTTGAGAGATCTTTAAACAAGTTATGTGCACTCAGACCCCACAACCCGAGTGTTTCAAACGGCTCGAAAATAAAACTACCAATATTATATTATTATATTATTTCCGCCGCTTGAGGTTCTTATTAGCTGGTGTAAAACAATTATGATTTTTGTAGTGTAAACTTCTTTAGGCGCGTTGAGCACTTTTTGGGTGAACAAAAATCATGGAACTCGCGTCATCGTCACCAAACGCTTTGGGTGAACAAAAATCATAAAACTCGCGTCATCGTCACCAAACGCTTTGGGTGAACAAAAATCATAAAACTCGCGTCATCGTCACCGAACGCTTTAGCTTTCGCTTTGTTTTCAATTCAATCGGCAGTCCCCAAAGACTGCCCCGCATGTTTTTATTTTAAATTTTCATCAGCAACGAAGTTATCACGCTTAAAATTGGTATCTAATGATAAAAAGATGTTTGACGTGGTCTGTGACGTCAAAAGCCGTAACGCTCATGCAGCTGCCATAAAACACCGCGTCGTTCGCGAAAAGGACCGATATATTTGTCTAAAATTGTAATATCTCGTTCGTTAGCTTTTCGATCAAATTAGATTCTGACTCCGCTATTATTATAATTTTGTATATTTTTCTTTCTAATAGTAATTTCAATCATACATGGTAGGTACATACTGAATCTTCTGCAATTATCTTTTCAGTGACACTCACAAAACAAGTGTGGGTTGACTAACAATACATTTTAACATGTTTAAAATATAGCTTAACTCCTTTTGAAATATTCTTTTATACTTTACAGTGAAAGGAGTTTAAACAGTTAACCCATAAAAGGAGAAACGTAAGCAACACGGAAACGGATGTTTATTATTATAACATAATCTTAAAAAGCAACAGCGTAACGTCATTGTAGTTACTTCATTTTTTATAATGAATGGGGTTAGAACACATTTATGTAAGTTTTTAAAAGGTACTCGGAATCTGAACGAACAGAGATTTTAGGTCAATCTCAACGGCAATAAGCCAAGTACACGCAAACACTCGTTCTAGGAGTTCCTTTACTCTCACTGTGTAATGGGACAGCAATCCAACACAACCGGGGAGAGATCAAAGTCAAAGCATTTATTTCAAATAAACCATTATTAGGTACTTTTGAATTGTCAAAGTCAGTCCGTCAAAAACATGAAGCTATTTGCACGTTCGAAAGCGTAGATCTCTATGGAGAAGAACGTGCAAGAAACTCCACGGACACTCTTTTAAATCATTTTATGTTTACAAAAATCCTGGTTACAATAACCATGTTGCTTCTATATATGAGAACAATGTAAAGAAAGAAAAAACAATTTATAGTATCAAATATTAAAATGAGGCAGTGGCAACTAAGGGATGACCAGTCTCCACTGACGGCGCCCGTTCACGAACATGACGCGTACATCAGCACCATTCAGCTCAACCAACCATTTTAAGGGAACTGAATGATCCGATACACGCGCAACCATCAGCTAGACATTGGAGTGAGCATGACACACCCTCAACTGCCCCTGCTATTTCATGTCAGACAAGGAAACTATCTATTAACATAATGATCCATGGTCCTCACATTTACAGAACTTGAAATAAAAATTGCTTCTACATTATATAAAACTATGAATATTAATCTGGAAAGATAGAAAAAAAAAAGTTTATTCCAAACATAATATAAGATTATGTGGTCAGGCGCAGGACCAACTTCCAAACTCCGAGTTTCGATTGAGGAAATACCCAATAATGCATACTTGTTTCCCGATGAGTCCATCGGGGCAGTTAAATAATGCGCTACCGAAATGTCAAACATCTGGACTTTTGTTAATCGTTATTGCTGATTGTGTGTCTCTTGGTCGATTCACATATTTGTCAAGTTAGATTAACACTAATCTAACTTGAAAAATACGTGAATCTGATATCTGAACACTGTGATTAAATATTACCGTCCTATTGAGTTTTGTCATAACTGGGTAATACAAATTTTAAACACCCTTGTTTGCAAATACACTTAACATTATTTATTTTAAAAAAATCTGCAAATTCAGTTACGATTTAAATGAACGATGTCCGAATGAGCAAAATATTGAAAACGTGACTAATTTTCAAAAGCCAGTGGTACAAACACCTATGTTTACGTATACATTTGCCTTTGTTTTACAAACTCATAATTAGCACATTTACAATAACTAACTCAAAACGTGGATAACATTTCAATACATTTTCAATTTTACGGTTGTTAATCCACTGTGACATAATAAAAGCGAAGATACGCTGTCATTTTTCTTCTCTCCTACTATGACGTGTTAATTCCATCATGATTCCATTGAGAGAGAGAGGGACGGAGCTGTACAGGACAAATAGCACTATACCTTTTATGACGGAATCATAATGGCAATGTCACGTCATAGTAAGGGGAATTCCTGCCAGGGTTGCGGAATTTGTTCGAAAGAGTCACCGTGGCCCTGGAACGCAAAGGACATTTGGAGAAACACGGATGCGTTTTAGTCAGTTTAAGTCTGACACTCCCTTTCGCTTCGCTAAAAGTGGAAGGAGTCACTTGATAATGTACCATCCTTAAAAAGGGAGGCAAGACAACAGGTTTTTCGAGTAGGTACCTAAAGTTAAGCAAAGCAATGGTTAATGACCATTTATTAATCAGAGCGTAATTTTAATACCTTCTTCGTACTAATATCTTCTTGTCAGAGAGCATAAGCCTAAGCATAAGTGCATAAGTATTAGCATAGTGATTAAATTAACTGGACATAGAATCATTCGATCAACGATTACATTTTCATGTGCTACCTTAAAATCACGTGGCCAAACCCTAACATGTGGGCTTTTGACCATCGTCATTTCTGGTAGAATATAAATCTAAATCATCAGGTTCGATATTCTCAGGAACTGGGTTTTTTGTCAATAAGTCATGTCTTACCACCGATTTCTGTTATAGGAATTCAAAGTTGAGTACTTATTTACCAAACGCTTCCTTAGCCTGTAAATTTATGAAAAGTGCCCAACACGTCGGCGTTCAAAAGGTTTTTTGAACGCCGACGGTGGCGTGTTGGGCAATTTTTCATTTGTAGGCTATAGCCGGCCGTGGCGGTCAAAAGGTTAATGTCTTTTCATACATTTTGAGGGACGTTAGATGTTCTTACTCCAAATATGCAATTGAAAAACCCTTAGAATGATTTGGAATAACAAAATGACACTGACAGATTGATCTGTGGATCAACCGCATTAGCTTAAGGATCCGTAAGCTTGTGATTAAAACAAATCGAACAAATTCTCTATATCCTCGTATAGCTGAGCAATCAATGGAAAGCCACCCTCCCGTCCCGACACTGTTTGGACAAAACAATTTATATTCTGATGAACATGTCCAAATGAATAATGCAACATGTTACAAATAAATTAATCAAAGAGAAAGCGTAAGCAAACCAGCTTTTTATATTAAATCGATTTGGTTTAATAGATTGTCCTGTTTAGAGTACGTGAGGAACGGTTGTCCTACGTGATGTTTTGTTCAGTTGGTACAGGTAATTCAATATTAATGTAGGTACATATTTTATTTTATTATTTATTTATTCAGGAACACCAACTACATATTTATAAAAGATGTTACGTAAATTTTACATTGTACCTACATTGTTTTGTGTAAATATGTCAGGTGTACAGAACTTATATCAAATAGAAATTACATCAATCATAAATTTAAATTAATATTATTATAGGTTACATTTGATTTAAAAATAAATGAAACCAAGCAAGTTACTTAAAATAATTTAAATTTGATTGAATTGATAACTTAACTTATGAAAACTATTGATTTTTTTTCTGATTCTTTGGAATTATGTGTATCACCATCATTTCAGCAGAAAGACGTTCACTGCTAGACATAGGCCGAGTTGCCGCATCGGCCTGGTCGCGTAATGCCAGACTGTCTATTACCACAGACATTCATAGTTTGTGCTGGACCGCTGTGTGCTTATTACACTAAAGAAAATGTATTTCAACACAGACATTCTCTATATTAGTATACATTATGCTCGTCATTTCCCAAAGCAAACTACGAATGTGTGTAGAGCAGTAGCACGTAAGAAAATAAAATACAATTGTGATGGTACAGAAAATTGTTATACCTTAAAATGTCTCTATTTCTGGGTGGTTAAAAAAACCACGAAAAGGATGGCGGGGTCTTTCAGACACCGCCATTCCCTTTTAACCTAACCAGTCCGAGTCGAGATACTCATAGATTCCGGGATTTTAGAGGAGGTATTATCAACTCTATGTTACTTACTTCCACGTACATTAGGTAAATATAGCCTACCTATTCCGATCTCTGCTCATGAGACACAACTAATTATGATCTATAGTTAATGAAGATACCCCAGGATATACGCATCAACAAGTTAATGCAGGTAAAATGGCTGCTCTACTGACCTCGTCTTAAATACTCGTAATAACTGGATCGCGTTAACAAATATTATGTGGGTCACAGAACTCGCAGATGATGGACACCGGAGATTAACTACCTAACTACTTACACCGGCACTGCAGCGACATCTGTCACAGATTTACTGGTACGAGTACGTCTCGGGTACTCGGCTGGAATAATGTGTCTCCTACATATAATGAAAATGGAAATGTGGACTGCGTTTTGTGATTATTTTTTTAAATGTATTAGTATTAGTAGATCATTCCGTTTTTAAACTGAACTTAGTTTGGTAATTAGAAAGAAAAGCAATATAAAACTCAAATCAATATAAAACTCTTCCGTTACTGAGTGATTGAGTGACTGAGTGATTGAGTGACTGAGTGATTGAGTGATTTAGTGATTGTGTGACTGAGTGACTGACAGACTACGCACAGCCGAAACTAATTGTCGTAGGAAGTTGAAATTTGACATGTAGGTTCCTTCGGGAAGACGGGGTCCGCTAGAGCCAGTGCCTGCTAGGGTTGCGGAATTTGTTTGAAAGAGTCACCACGGCCCTGGAACGCAAAGGGCATTAGGAGGGACACGGATAAGTTTTAGTCAGTAAGAGTCTGACACTTAGAGTTCTGACCTTCCGCTCTGGGCGGAGCGGAAGAAGTCATTTGATTACTTCCCATGTATAAACAAAAAAAAAAAGGTTCCTAGGGGAGTGTAGGCAGCGAGCGTTGGGTGGCTCGCTGTCCGATCACCACCAGGCCCGGGTCGATGGCGCGTTGTGTTTCTCACGCGCCTCAAAGATATGTTAGACGGGGCCCGCTAGGGCCAGAGCCCGCCAGGGTTGCGGAATTTGTTTAAAAGATTCACCGCGACCCTGGAACGCAAAGGGCTTTAGAAGGAATACGGATTGATTTTAGTCAGTAAGAGTCTGACACGCCCTTCGGCTCTACCCAAAGTGGAAGAAGTCATTTGATTATTTCGCATCCTTTAAAAAAAAGGGGAGTGTAGGGGAGCACTAATAGAAGATTTCCCGAAATTCCTACGGGAACGGGAAAAAACGGGTTATTAGCGAACGAAGTCGCGGGCAAAAGCTAGTGAAGAGCGTTTACGCCGTACGGCATTTCATACAAACTTTCAAGTCCTAATTTCGAAATTTGATCGAACGCATAAGCAGGATACCATAGGTCTAAAAATAACATTTTCACCTGATCTCGCCCAGGTCGTGTCGGATTGCCGTCCCATCGAATTATGAAAGTATAGAAACAGACGATACACCTACGTTTGCACACACACTTGTTCACCAAATATCTCCTGCGTACTTGACTAATCTTCGTTAAGGTTGAACGGCGACGTGGCCATATTCCGTGGGGAGGATTTTTTACCTTTATTATTCCTAACAGTCAATTTCTTTCAAAGTATACAAACAATAATAATCAAACTAAACTGAACCCTGCAAGACACACAAATCACGCATCACTAATGCCACATTCAGTTGACTGAGAATGGAGACGAGCGACGTGAAGAGACGTCAGTCGTCACACAAAGAGCGGATATTGTTAACCCGTAACTGCACAGTGCATGTGTCAATCTGATTGATTCACACAATACTGTTTCAAAGTAGCTCTGTGTTTTCTTGATAAATAATAATAACCTCTTTATTTCAGGCTACTTTGGCCCATAGACATTTATGTACCTTATAGACTACCATATAAATTATTATAATACAGCAGTTTTTAAAAAGTTATATTGTGTTCACTTGGATAATTGTATTGAATTGTTATTTATTTTTTCTAAACCGCTTAGTAAGACGCCTAAGGCCTATGTTCTAAGTATTATAAGGGAAACTTCCTCCATTGTAGTAGATGAGTCTTTTGGAGTGGCCATGACAACGAAGAAAAAACGAAAAAAACATACTGTCAATTTAATTGAAATAACTTAGAATAAGGATTAAGTCAGACTTTCACTTCATGAAAACATTCAAACCGCATACAACAGACCTGAACTGTATGCTGTCAAATAATACTGTTTTCTATACAAAAATCTGAATATTTTGGCTCTGATGTGAGCACTGTCTTAGGCAGTATAGTATGGCATAGCAATCGGTGCAGCAACAATACCCTTGCCAGATTCAATGACGTGACACAAAGCGCGGATATTGTTAACCTGTAAATGCTGTTGTCAATCTGATTGATTCACACAATATTAGCTATCCGAGACAGGAATGTGTGTGTTTCCTTGATAAGGAGATATTAATTATTTTATTGTAGGTAGCTGTCAATCTACTGTCCGTTGTCATAGGACAAGTTTGAGATTGGCGCTACACTATGTAGGTCTATGATAAAATTTGTAATGAGGAATCAGATCAATTCAAAATGTTAAAATTTTGAATAGTTATGTTTTACTTTCCTGGGGTTTTAAGACCCATCATTACTTCTAAATTGCCCTAAAGTCTAAAGTTGCTGGGTCTATAGTAGGCGCCAGATAAATGTGGAATAAAGTACATTGACCTTTCCCTAATAACTGTTCATAGGTACCTGAACAATTAAATATAAATCGTTTTTCATTATTAGACAATGTTAAGGATCACGAGAGATGATGATTCGGGGCAGCTTTGTGTCATTAATTCCGTTTTTCAAATAAAAAATGTCAATAATTGTAGGTGGGTCAATGACCGTTATTCCACGATTATCTGGCGCCTACTATAGTGTAATTATTGTCATAACATGCGGGCTGGAAGAATAATAATTCTGGCTGCATTTGAATACACATTCGAATTTCAAATTAAAAAAAAAAACTAACAATACGAAAACGCGTTAGTAACAAGGCATTATTATTTTCAACAAAAAAATCCTTTCAAGCCATTTCTATGAATTCTTGATCATAAGGGTGCTTTTCCATCAGATATGTGCAAAGTAGATAGGCGGTACGAGGATATGTAGTGTGAAAATGTATCATTGTTTCCACCGAAGCCTTGTGGATTTGCGCGGTGCAAGGATGTATATTGAAACTATGAAACAATACATGTAGCTGCACTCGGCTGCCACCACCCCGCAGGATGTTGATAAAGCTTTCTCTTTTCAGCTGTGCACACAGTTCTCGCACGCATTCCTCGTTCACACTCGTCGTACACATTCAAAATTCAAAATTCAAAAGTCATTTATTCAAATTAGGCTGAGTGCCAGCACTTTTTGAACGTCAAAGTTCTACATAAAGACAGTCCACCAAAACGCCCGCCCGTCACCATTTCCTAGTGTTTTAGCTGGGAAGAAGAAGTGGCGCAACAAACTCCCCAGCAACACATCTGTCTGTTGAGTTATAAGAACTATCACTTATATAAAGGTATGTAAGTAGTCAGTATTCTTACAAAGAAAACAATACAACAAAGGTAACACGTAAAAACATAAAACTTAGTAATTCGCTACTTGTAAGCTAGCACACTCCATTATGCCAGCATAAACAGACAAACTCAAGCATAAAAACAATATCAAATCAAACTAAATAAGCCTCCAGACATGAAGGGTGTGCCCGCTTACACGTGCAGAGGGTAGAATTTAATAAAAAAGATCTGTGACTCGACGCCACAAGTGATAAACCAGGGCCATCAAAATTAAACATTAAGCATATAATCGTTATAACAATAGTAAAATCCATGGCTAACAAGACGACCTTTCACCACAAGCAGCACCCGTTCACGAGCATAACGCAAAGATCAGCCATTACCCCCCTCGCCATATTTGAGGGAAAGAGGTAACCCGACCCCCGACGCTACCGCAAGCAGTAAAATCTAAGGGAGCATGACGAACTTGCTGCCGGTTGCTCAGGATAGAATAAAATCATACAACTGTCGAAGTCACTAGTTAATCACATGTTGCAATACACTCATTATAAAACATTGTTATGAGAGTATTAAGTCAATACAAAAAAAAAAAAAATAACAAATAATTGACCTCTACGGACATATAAATTAACAAATATATGAACTCATATGTCATAAGCTAACTATGAAAGAACATTAAAAACGAAGTATGTCTTGCGTTCAACACTGCGACCAACTATTATCATCGTCTAAATAATCATTGATTGAATAGTATGCCTTCGAACAAAGGTTAGATTTAACTTTAGCTTTAAACGAGTTAAAAGGCAGCTCAAGATAAGAAAGAGGTAGCTTATTGTAAAAACGGATACCGAGCCCCACAAATGAGCCTTGGACCCTTCGAAGACGATGGGATGGTGCATGTAATTTGTGTTTGTTTCTAGTGTTAAAGTTATGGATATCACTGGTTTTAGTGTATAAATGTATATTTTGCCTAATATATAATATGTTTGCAAAAATAAATTGAGATGCTACCGTGAGAATTCCAATATCTTTGAAAAGTTCTCTTAAGGAAACTCTTGACCCCAGCTGATATATTGCTCGAACAGCCCGTTTTTGTAACACAAATATATTTTGTATGTCTGCAGCTCTTCCCCATAATAGGATACCGTAAGACATAACGCTATGGAAATAACTAAAATAGACTAACCGAGCTGTGTAAACGTCAGTGTATTGTCTTACTTTCCTGACGGCGTAGGCAGCCGAGCTGAGCCTTCCTGACAGGCTTGATATATGCGGGCCCCATTGTAGTTTGGAATCAACAGTTATTCCCAAGAATACTGCTGAGTCCACAGTTTCAAGCATCTCTTTGTTTAAGATGATATTCGGTCCTAGATTATTAACATTAGGTAAGGCAAACTTGATACATTTTGTTTTCTTAGCATTGAGAACTAGGTTATTTGTCGTAAACCAATCCGTAACCATAGAGAGAGCACTGTTTACGTCATCAAAATCTTGTCTATTTCTATCTACTTTAAAGACAAGAGAGGTATCATCTGCAAAGAGAACTACATCACAGATACCCTTTAAGAAAAATGGTAAATCATTTATATACACCAGAAACAAGAATGGACCCAGTATAGAACCTTGAGGCACACCTAAATGAACTGGTAGCCCGGACGACTTCACACCATTGATATCTACACATTGAAACCTATTATGCAAATATGAATCAACTACGTTAAGAGCTTCCTTTTGGAGACCATAATGACGCAGTTTACGCAAAAGCGTATCATGGTGTACGCAATCAAAGGCCTTGGAGAGATCACAGAAAACTCCGATTGCATTTTGCGAGTTCTCCCATGCGTTAAATATGTGTTTCAGGAGAGCAACACCTGCATCTGTGGTTGAACGACCTTTTGTAAATCCATACTGTTCATTATGGAGGAGGCTATTTAGATTAAAATGTCTTAGCAATTGCTTGAGTATTAACTTTTCAAATATTTGCTAAATGCAGGTAAGACAGAAATAGGCCGGAAGTTTCCTATATCATTTTTATTACCAGATTTAAATAAAGGTATGACTTTACTACTTTTCATGAGATCAGGAAAAGTTCCTAAATCCACGCATTTATTAAAAGTAACAGCAAGGTAAGGGGCTACGATGTCTATTATGTTACTCAAAAGTTTAATGGAAATGCCCCAATAATCACCTGTGTTTTTTGACTTAAGTGTGTTGAAAACATTAACTACATCACTTGGTGTTACGTGCTCGAAACTAAATTATTGACTACATTTAGGCACACTACTATGTAAAAGGTTTTCAGCATTAGACGAGGACGAACATTCTTAGGTAACATCCCTCGTAGTCAATCCTTGCTCGCATTCCTAGCACTTATCTTCGCGCGTATTCCCCGCTTGCGTCCCTCACAGACATCTCCCGCTTTTTTGCATGTACCTACTACCTAGCTCCGCTAGCCCTTTTCTACCAGAGCCTCTAGACAATGTGACATCCTGACAGCGATAATGATTCTCGATTCAAAAAGTCAAAAAAAATATAGGATTGATAGGTACGCTATCGAATTGTCACGTGGTCAATCCATTTTGAGCATCGCTATCGCCCATACAGAAAAAACGACTACAAAGTTCCGAAGAAATGACTTTTCAAACAGTCTGGTACAGTTGGTAACATCAAATCTGTGATTGAACTAAATTAAATGCCACCAACTGTAACAAACTGCCTGAAAAGTCATTTCTTTGGAACTTTTTGTCTGGCAATTTTTTTCCTGAATGTACATATATAAATTACCGAACATCACTCTTAAATATAACCACGCACTTCTGGGACACTCTGTTTAATGCTACTTTGTCTAGAGGCAAAGCTGTGCGCTGCATCAAACCAGGATAGGAAAAGTAATTAATCCCATATTTTTTTTCCCGAGCAGCGCCTAGCTACCTCGAATCACCCTTTCTTTATTGGCTAATGTACCCACCTAAAGTACTCACGTGTGTTCAGTAGAACGAAGCACCAAAGCTGCTAATTATAATGAGATTCGTATCCATAAGCGTTGTAACACAATATCAAATTAAACTGGGAATTAATGCTCAGAGCTCCATATTGGATTTAGAGAGAATATAGTAAACCTTATGTTCTATGTTAGATTTTGAAACTCAGTAGCGGAGCGTGTGTGTACATGGATCATAAAAAAACTTGTTTTCATAATGGCTGAATAGTGAACTTATTTGCTACTTGGTACGGATTTGTTTCTACCGCGATAATATACGAAACAACGGAGAAAGACTAGATAAAAAAAATAAAACCCACCCCGGCTTTGCACGCAAACCGCGTTCCGGGTGCAAATTATGTACAAAAACCATCCTTCGAGGGAACATTCCTTTTTTTTTAAGAATGGGAAATTATCAAATGACTTCTTCCGCTCTGGGTGGAGCGGAAGGGCGTGTCAGACTCTTACTGACTAAAACCCATCCGTGTTCCTTCTAAAGCACTTTGCGTTCCAGGGCCGCGGTGACTCTTTCGAACAAATTCCGCAACCCTGGACAAATTCCGCAACCCTGGAGGGCCTAACAAAATGTTTTGACGTATAGTAACTTAACGTGAAACTTTACAAAATCTATAGTTCACCACGGCCTCATCCCACCGGCCCCCTTCTACCATCGAACATCTAGACGCACTGCAAGTTACCATCCCTACCTTGTTGCTATTCCACCAATTCGCACTGAACGTTTCCAAACGTCTTTTATAATGCGCACAGCAAAGGAGCGGATCTCTCTGCCGGCGTCTATGTTTCCGAACGCATACAACCCTAATCTCTTCTAAATTAGAGCGAACAGGCTTCTTCTGGGTAAGCTCGCTCCATCGTCGACTTTGTCTCTGTCATCTATGACCTAGACTAGAGCCCAAGAGCAAACACATCTCAAATAAAAAAAATTGTGGTCAGCTTTCCGTCTAACGGGTTCCAGAAGACTTCCAGTATTTAATATGGAGCTATAGTCTATCCAAACTCCACTACCCTTGTCTCTGTCATCTATGACCTAGACTAGAGTCAAGACCGAATCCATATCAAATTAAAAAAAAAATGGTACTCATTTCGCTCATAATATTCATCATCATTCAATTCACATCCACGTAAACCAAAACTGTAAAACCTTTCTTTCACCCTCAAAGTATCAAACAAGGTTTTTATAATAATTATCATACTCTCTCATAATGGCTTATTTAGATAAGAGACAACGTCAGATGGCAGCGAAACGAGCCAAGTTTGAGTCCCATGGGAAACCCGCTTTATATATGTGTGCAAAATTAATGACGTGCGGCAAATTGACAACTTGATACAAGCGAGGTAATCTTTGTAGAGTTCGATAGCAATGTTATATAATATTGTAGGTTTACTGGTATTTGATTGCTATAATTAAGTGGGTTTAATCTTCACGGTATTTCTACAAATTCGGAATTCTTGCAATTGATTGAAGTGATTTTTAACCCCCGACGCAAAAACGACGGGGTGTTATAAGTTTGACGTGTATGTGTGTGAGTGTGTGTGTGTGTCATCGTAGCTCTGGAACGGATGAACCGATTTTGAATTTGTTTCTTTTTTGTTTGAAAAGTGAATTAGTCGGGAGTGTTCTTAGCTATGTTTGATGGCGGATTACATATTTTTTCAAAACTCCCTAAATATGGGTATCAAATGAAAGGGCTTGACTATTAGAATACTATATACTCTGATAAATTTCAAAACCAAGATGGGCGCCACCACAAAATGGCAAATTACCCATATTTTTTTCACAACTGCCTCAATATGGGTATCAGAGAAAGGGCTTGACTAGTAGAATAATGTACCTACACTATATTGAAAGGGAATGAGGAATATTAACTAACTATTTGTATTTATGTATGTTATGTATGTCTATACTAATATTATTCGACTGAACAATGCTCTAGATTGATGAGGAAAGTAGAGTAATGATTGGTACCTAAGACCTAACGAATTATTTTTTATTTAGCTTTAGTACATTATAGGCAAATTAAGTTCAAAAATCATGAAATAAAAAATAAATTTTAAATTTTAAAACCCCGAGAAAAAATCTTTAAAAAGTAAAAAATTAAATGCATTGATCTTTTTAGTTTAATATAGGTACGATTCTTTGGGCCAAGCGTCATCGTGTCGGGGGACCGCTACTATACTAAGTATGTAGCTAATTACAAAAATTTGCGGTTTCCCGAGGCGAAGTGCGAGTCGGACTCACACACGGTCGGTTTCCGCACCATAAACCGGAAAAAACATGATTGTTGTATAGGAGCCCCCTAACTATTTATTTTATTCTGTTTTTGTTATTATAGCGGCAACAGAAATACATCATAGGCCAATAAATAAATAAATTTAAAAAAAAAACTGAAAATTTTAACTGACTATCACGGTTCATGAGATACAGCCTGGTGACAGACGGGCAGACAGACAGACGGACGGACAGCGGAGTCTTAGTAATAGGGTTCCGTTTTACCCTTTGGGTACGGAAACCTAAAAAAGACAAAATCACTCCCTCTTTCACGGAAATCTAATCAACTTTGTTATGAAAGCAAAGCGACAAGTTCTGGGCTAATTTTGCCTCATGGGAGACTTGCTTTATGTATGTCTGCAACATTAATTAGGAACTTAATTGTCTGCTTGACGCTTAGACATCATTTATGAATTGAAATCTATGGTGAATTTATCGTTCCGGAGTTAATATGAGAAATGTGACGGGTTTATTGTCACTTCATTGCATTTAAAGTTTAGTTAAACAGTAAATTTTCTATTGACATAGTTTTACATCATTTTCGTTTGATACCTAATTAAACTGTAGGTAGATATTATAGTAGGGAGGTACCAGCATGCTGAATATTTAAAAATCAGAAACACTTGCAAAATTCTATTAAATCATTTTTATCTCAAATATTTTTGTACCATTACTTAGAGAAGCACAGTCAGTAGGGTCAATCTTCAGTAACATTTGCCAGTTCGGCTCATGGAAGGGTGTCCTCAATTCACACATTAAACCCTTGGTCACGTCTGTCATTTGTACATATTTGACAGTCATTACAAATAATCAGAAGTTAGAAGACGTGTTTCGGTTGGTATGATGATAATGATCATCATCATCATCATCATCATACCAGCCGAAAGACGTCCACTGCTGGATATAGACGTTCCCGAAGGGGGGGGGGGTTGCCAATCACCACTCCTGGCAGGTGGGTCGGTGATTGCAGTGTAGCTGTTGCAATGCACAGAACCACAGAGAATGCTGCTGCCTATTCTCTGGTGAGTCCCTTAGTCGCCTCTTACAACACGGGAAGTAACGAGATGGTGCTATTCTTTTACGTCCGACACCATACAAAACAACAGATGTGAGAATAGTGTGGGCAAATTCTACTCATATTTAAGCAACGTTCGCTTTCACATCTCAGTCGCATTATTGTCCACCACATCGTCGCTTTCCATCAGGTAATATTGTGGTCAAACACAAGCCTATCAATAATGAAAATGATGGATCTGGATGTAATTTGGCACAGATTTAGATTATGGTCTGAAATAGCATATAATTTTTAACCATGGAGTATGTTCCTTTGGGACAATTTCCGTCAAACACACGGGCGAAGCCGCTGGCAGAGGCTAGTCAAGGTATAATTTGGTTCACCACTGTACAAAACCGCAGCATCTTCAGTTACAACTAAAATGACACCCAAACCCACTAATTACCCAAACACCCCGGGCAAACCGCAACGTGACCGCCACATATAGTTATTTACCAGGCTGCCCAGTCGCAGACAAATTACAAGCGTCGGCCAATCCGTCCTTTGTCCGGGTTGACTAATGCGCGATACCGCTGTAATTCCGGCCGGCCAATAAGCGCACTGACCGGCTACAGCCGTTACTCAGGACTGAGGTGTGTGATTTGTGATGCAGTTTCGTACTTCGATGGTTTTTTGTTTTTGGGTTTCATTCCTTTGTCTTTGTCTGTTGGTGTTTGAAAGTAAAGTTCCCTTGTCAGGCTTTGTTGAGGACCTTGTAGCGACATCTATGCCGCGGAATGCCGCCATATACAAACTATAATAATATCAATTTTGTTTTTAAACAAGCTTATAGCTCCTAGCCACAGTTCGTTTGATACCCATATTAAGAGGGCTGAAAAAAAGTGTAATCCGCCATCTTGAAGCGGCGGCCATATGGAATTTAGTGTGATGTTACTATCTTTATCGTTTTCTACTCTGCAAGCCCTTTCATTTTGTACCCATATTAAGGGGTTTGTTGTTAATCATAACATTATGAATGTGAAGTCCGCCATCTTGGAGCGGCGGCCATATTGAAATTATTACAATATTGAGTATTGCACATTGTATTGTCACCAGATCTTAAGGTGTATGCAAAATTTCAGCTTAATCGAATACCAACAAATGGTCGAAAAATGGTTTGAAAATTTTGATGGACAACTTACATACATTTTACATACGAATGGTGCAAATTAAATTAAAGCTTGTAAAAATAGACCTGACGTCATACAAATCCTTTCAGGCGCTAGAGACATTATACGCGCACATGCGGTTTCGCAAACATTGGTACCCTTTCTTCCTTTACTCTCAAAGACCATTGGGACTACAATTTGAGACGACCGGAGAGTGATCAGGCGCAGAAGCTGTACCTGCTTGGCAAGGCGCGGGGATGTCACACCGCCAACAATAAAACTCCTTGCTGCAACTGAAAAAATCGTAAAGGAAAACACAATAACACTTTTGCCCAACCCGCATCAAATCCGGCAGCACTCAGCAGTCACCAAGACCGCGAGACCAGCAACATTTTACTTATCTACTAATCACATAATATTCCTACTTAGCAGATACAAAACCTATCTTTCTATCTAGCCTATTTTGTCCCACTACTGGGCATAGTCCTCCCTCTCCCTCTTCCACATAACTGTGTCCTTTGCTAGTTTGGGTCAGTCGTTTCGGTAGAAGTCGAGACTCACCTTAGTCAAATCCTATTGATCTCATTGTATATCAACTTAAACTCGAACAAAACAAACATTTTAACGAATAATTTACCCTAACATCTGCCCCCCTTTCCCAAAAATTCCCCAACGACTAATTCCACTTAAAAAACTCATTAAAACGGTGGAAAGACAAAGATATGTTATGATAATAAATGTATGAAGCTCATGCCATGGTGCGTCAGGATGTGACGGCGTAATCGCTTCCGCAAAATTATGGTGTCCCTGCGACTAAATTATTAACTGCGAGAAGGAATAAGGAACAGAGTTAACTCTTTTGTTAACATACGCGTGCCGTTGTAAAGGTGAGATGAGAAGGTTCATGAAAGCAAAATTAGCATTTTTATGCGATATTTTAAGTTGTGAGATAAGTGCATTTTAAGTTCGTTGGCAATTCAATTTTATTACTGTTACAATAATTACTATAATTATGTTGGAATTTGGTGATTGCAATCAATTGCGCTGCTTTTGTACGTTGTTTTATAAAATAAGCATTTTTCTTTCATTCTTTGTTTTGTGGATTCATAACTCGCAGCCATCTCATGTCGTCTACTGTCATTTTTATCTTTTTTGTTTGTTTTTGTTTTTATTATTAATTAATTAAATCTAAATTAACTTTATTACTTATTGAAGCACTTTTTGCATGGAACATCATTCCATTCTGTATCTGGAGAAGGGCATTGCTAGCTGCGCTACAGTTTGTACTTTTGCAGCTATTCCGTTATGTATATTTTGTTATTGTTCCGAAATAAACTTTTATTATTATTAAAGTACTCAGATGGAAACGTATTTGTGACGTCTTCGATTCTAAAGCTTTGCTGAAGCTGATTTTCCTATGCAATTCGGTCAATGATTTTATTAAGTGTGTGTGTAGTGTGTGTAGTGTGTTAATGTGTGTGTGTATTAGTTTTGGTCCAAAACTTTGACTCAGTTGTGTAAAACCAGAATTAAACTGGCACAAACCCACTTGAAGAGCTAATTATTTTCTCTATTTTTTCTGCAGCCAAATAGTACAGCGTTTGATACTATTTTTGGCCATGGTTACTAGCTCGTTTCTAATTAAAATTACAAAAAGAAATGAATTCTAACTTTATGTCGTTGGTTAGCGACGTACCAATGAAGATTATTTTTGTTTGGAGCTGTGCTTATGATATTTATCATTTAATATATCTGTCACCGGATAATTGCAAATTCTACGTAAGATTACAAAATATCTTGAGAGATTGTAAACTCTCGATAAATTGTCAAATAGACATCTGTTCTACAATATATCAATAAAACTGTTAGGTATATTCTATAATATCTCCGTGCCGGTCCGAGAAATTGTGGACTGACATAAACTGGCGACCAATCAAGCACTCTGGTCTACAATTTATCTGCTTTAGTGTGATAGTTAAATTGGAAACCTGGCTCCTCATGAGTCTTTGTTGGTATGAGCTCACATCTGAACAGACCAATGAGAGCCTTGTTTCCAGGTTTACTATCACACGAAAACGGATAAATTGTAGACTTGTGTTCTGATTGGTCGCACTTTTTTATGTCAGTATTTTGTGTCACTCAATTTTTCGGAATGACTTCGAGAGCTGACTAGCAAATTTTGTTGCGTAAAAAAGTATTCCAAAATGTTCAGTTGACAATTTATCGAGAGTTTACAATCTCTCAAGATATTTTATAATCTTACGGAGTCTGCCATTTTACATTGACATATCTACCTCTTTTTTTTTAAATTAGACTTCTGCCTCCCTAACCTCCGCACGCCTACTAACAAAGCCTTATTTATTAAATAAACAGGCAACATCATAAAGGGAATGTATTCTCATTATAACTTGGGGAGGAACTAATTAATTTTTTAAAAGGAAATTCATTCACGTTACGTGAGATAGAAGAGGATAAATTGCTTCTAAATCTAATAATAATGATAATTGATTAAGAATCCACGTGTAGTATTGAAGAAGTTGGATACTTCAGGAAGTTTTTATAAGGATACTTACTTTAGCCATCTTCTCTTGCGTTGGATAATGTTTGTAACGATAAAATAATAGTGCTCTGAGACTATGTGATTTAATTGGTTTAGAGGCAAGTGGATAATAATATCTTAATATCTTGGAACAACTCAACACACGGTCATCTGATCTCAAACTAGGCAGAGCCTGTGCTGTGGCAACCAGACAACTGATAAACATACTTATATATTTCTAAATACATACATATAATAGACAAATTACACCCAGACACAGAACAAATGATCATGCTCATCACACAAAGATTTGTCCTGAGTGGGAATCGAACCCACGACCTCCGGTTTAGCTTTAGCAGTCAGGGTCACTAACCACTCGACCAACAGGCCAGTCAAAACGCGAAGTGGAGTTAAGTTCTTAGGTAGTTAACCATTTTTTTATTGTATAAGAAATACTTGTTGAATAGTTTTAACTTCCTAAATTTGTAAGGAGTTGAAATACACTAAATGGGGAAGCCGACCTTTATACTAATAAAAAATAATTAAGTTAAGGTCATTTGGGAACAGCCACTTATGTTCACAATAAACTGTGTATCTAAATTTTGGCTTATTTAGAAAAAATATAATATTACCCTAAGAAAATTTACGAACAATCACGCACTCTGCCACAGATATTGATACCACTAAAAGAAAAAAAAGGTTATTTGTCGCCAACCATCAGGTACACACACATAAAATAAAAACAATAACGAAATCCCCATCCAATTAAAAGAAGGAAAGAAAAACACACAGCATGAATTTATTTATTTACTAGCTGCCGTTCGCGGCTCCGCCCGCGTGAATGTCGAAAATGATCCCAAGGGAACATACTCCCGGGATAAAAACTCTTCAATCTTATGTCCTTTCCCGGGACTCAAACAATCTCCATACCAAATTTCATCTAAATCGGTCCAGCCGTTTGCGCGTGAAGAAGTAACAAACATACATACACACGCACAAACTTTCGCCTTTATAATATTAGTGTGATAGTGTGATTTCCTTATACATACTTTATTGTACACCAAATAATATACACATACAGAAAATCTTAAACTAAAAAACGTACAAAAAATCTGAAATTTAATCAGTTATACATAAATAGAAATTATTAGATCAGATTGATTTTAACTTGATTCTGATCATAATTTTTTTTAACGGCGGACATACAAACAAACATTGAACGTGTCGAATACAGAACCTCCTTCTTTTGAAGTAGGTTAAAAACCCTTAACTACTTACCTTTCCTTCACTTAAGAGCATAACGATAAAAGATTCAACTAACCCCATTACTGTCGCTGACCAAGACCAGCAAACGAATTGTCGAAACAATCGACCTCGCTAATCCGTCCAATCAGTTCAACAGAATCGTGTTAAATAACTTACTTAGCCTCCGAACCCCCGAGCCATGAGCCCCACCCTAGCCACGAGCCCGGGATCCACTGGATCCGGACATGGCAATGCCATTCTAAACTTGGCTAATCCCGGCTTTGCTTCGAAGTCACCCTGTACAAACGCTTGATATTAGGATACACTTAAATTGTTGGTTATACAGATTTATCGCTGTTTTGGATAAGAATGGCTGATTTTTATTTGGAGACTCGTGAAAAAAACATAATGGCACCTTTGAATTATCAAGGTCAATTAGTCTTAAAGTTGTAGCTATAGTAGGCGCCAGATAAATGTGGAATAAAGTATATTGACATTTCCCTAATAACTGCTCATAGGTACCTGAACAATTAAATATGAATCGTTTTTCATTATTAGACAATGTTAAGGATCACGAGAGATGATGATTCGGGACAGTTTTGTGTCATTAATTCCGTTTTTCAAATTAACAATGTCAATAAATGTAGGTGGGCCAATGACCGATATTCCACGATTATCTGGCGCCTACTATAGCTCAGCCGCGCTAGCAAATTATATAAATATAATCATATTTTCTTTTTCGTGGCTAAAAGAAAAACAGCCGTATGGGTCGACCAAGGTAAAGCAACGCTTGCTAAGGTTGGTCTGTGGATGGGTGACCATGTTAACATACCGAGTTTCCTCCGTGCCTCGAAAAGCACGTTAAGCCCCGGCTGTCATTTGTGGATCTTTGGCAGTCGTTACGGATTGTCAGAAGCCAGTAAATCTGACTCCAGTCTTGCCAAGAACTACCGTGTTACCCAGGTAATGAGATGTGGAGGTCTGGTAGCCAGCCGCTCCACGTAAAATACTGGCATTCAGCTGAATCCGGTTTGACTGGCAGCCGACCCCAATACAGCTGGGAAAAGACTAGGCAGATGATGAATCATACTTTCTTGATCATAGCGTGAAAGTCCATCCAACATTATTTATTTTTAAAAACTCGTGTTGTTGATAATGTGGGTGTAAAATAATGACCTGATACATTGTATCTTCAATCTTTGCACAGCATGTCCTGTGTGTAGTGTAACTGATAACTACTGTATCTTTTATTATTCTTATGGTATAACTATACCTTGCCGGTCGATTCTGTAGCGGCATCAACGCCACCACATAAAGAAACGAAATTTAAACGGCTTTAGAGAAATTTCGTACTGACTTGGAAATGGAATGAAACTGGTGAGCTTTCAATCTATATAACCAAGTTGGAATGACAGTTCACTTCATGATCACGTAACATCTTGATTATATGGATTGACAGCTCACCTCGTGATCACTTCACCCAAGCCTTCACTTCGACATGTTTACAGAATCGACCGGCTGTTTCATTCCATTTGCAAGTCAGTACAAAGTTTCCGTAAAGGTGTAAAAGTTCCATTTCTTAATGTGGCGGCATTGATGCCGCTACAGTCTTATTGTAGAATACTTCTTTTTTTTCATGATTGGCAGTTTTTTTATTCATCGATGACAAAACTAAAAAGGAAAACACAGTTCTTGAAATAATAATTGTACTACCTGTTACTGTTTCGACAAACCTTAATAAATGCTTTCTCATAAGTAATAACTTTTAGTAGCGTCGCCTTCGCCCATGTTAAACACAAAAATTACCATTTGGAAGCATTCTACTGGTACAAAAGTGACCTATCCATCCAATCCAGGTCATGATTAATTCCGTTCAACCGTGAGGCTGATTGATTAACAAACAGTTGTACGTTATCGTAGGATAGTTTCCAACAGTTTGACATTGTCCGCAAAAGGCAGGGTTACATAATCAAAAATAAATCTAAAAATGTTAATACTATTACAAATGCGAAAGTTTGGATGGATGGATTTTTGTTACGCAATCACGCCAGAACGGCTAAACGGATCTGGATGAAATTTGGCACAGAGATAAAGAAAAAAAATCACTGCCCCATACATTTCTGTGCGCATAACTCGACAAAATGTACTGAGCAGCAGATTTTATTTTCGTGATTTCGGAGTTGGTCCCATAGTAAAAGTTGTTCATAATTATGAGTTCAATGACCCCTTAAGAAGTATTGCGTTTACTCTGCTACACGTTTTATAAAGACTAGAAAAATATTACTACCACAAGTATTGTACTCGTATACTGATCATAAGTTGTGGAGGTTCCAATTTATTAGTTTGGACTAGTTTTGCGAACCCGCTGCTAACACCACAATATTTAGCTTCATTAGGGGAAATTAGAAGAGTTGCTACAACTGCTTAGTGCTCTGTTCTAGTTTGTTCTGAAGGTTATTAACTGATCTGATATTCGGTGTATGTAGTTTTGCTAATGCTCCATATTGTTCTAATAATTAAAATTAGCAAGGAGTTTATTAGCAAAATATAAGTAGCATCCTCTCTGGATAAAGGCACATTCATTCGACAGATTTCGGCCATGGCGGCAAATCTCAACCAAGACTAGTCATCGGCGCGGGACATATTGTAGTGTACAAGTGTGTGCGCAAACACAGGTGGAGTGCACCCTCTTCCATCACTCTCATATTCCGATGGGACGGCAACCCGACACGACCGGAGAGAGATCTGGCGCAGGACCAACGGCTTAACGTGCTTTCCGAGGCTTGGGGGTGTCACACCACCAGCTTCCTAATTCTGGGCTAAAATTACACTTATCGCTCGACCTGGGAATCGAACAGTCGCACTTGCGTCCGTAAGACCAATGGAACAGTTGATTAGTTGTAATGAATACAATCTTACTGAATGCCGAAGGACATACATGCAGGCTTTATTGGTGATATTCTTCAGAAAGGTCAGATGCGTAGTAGTTACAACCGCCCTCGTATTCTTATACGAGGGCGGTTGTAACTACTTATGACTGATGTGCAGTCTCAGAGAATATTTTCTCAAAGACGATGTGGGTATGCACCGAGATGTGGTCGCAGTGGACAAGGGACTCACCCCGTTGTCCATGGCTAAAGAGAACTGGCGCAAACCTGTGATACTTACCACTATCATCACTACATAGTATAAAACAAAGTCGCTTCCCGCTGTATGTCCCTATGTATGTATGCTTTGATCTTTAAAACTACGCAACGGATTTTTATGCCATTTTTTTATAGATAGATGTAATAAAATTACAATTATTTATTAAGATTTATAATACATGCATAATATAGCAGAGAACCACTGATAATTTAATAATGAAAGGTTTCTAATGTGATGTTGTAAATAAACACATTTTTTGCGCTTACATTGCATACGCTGGCTGAACCCTACGAGATAGATCAAAATAATGTACTGCAGTATTGTACACCTTAAAAATGTCTACAAAAAAGTCTGCATCGGTATATGTCTATCTCTTAGGGATAACCCACAATAACCATTTCATTTAAATATTTATTTATTTTTATTTTATTTATTAGGGAAAATAAACAGTTACACATTATAGTATTACAAAAAAAAGAGAGTAAACAAATGTGCAACTAACAACATTTTCCACATAATATGATCTATATTAAATACATTGTGCATTTAATATAGATCGATATGGCCCCTAACAGCATGTAATTTAAATGAATATTTTCGAAGATATTACAGATTTAAAATGCATGGACATGGCGGTTGCGGCGGTACCGGCCAAAAAGCTGTGAAAGTTGTATACAGGGTGTCCCAAAACTCAACGTCAAGCCGAAACGGGGTGACAGGATTGATCATAACCATCACGAGAAAAATCTGAAAAAAAATCTATCCCATGCAGTTTGAAAATTATGGGCATTTTAAGAAAAACCTAGAAATTTGATCAAACTGTACCATTTTTCGGTTATTGTGGTTATTATTTTTTATTTTTGTTCATTTGAACTTTAGAAACGTAATCCTAAATAACATTTCTAGAATCCCAATAAAAAATAATGACACAATTGCCTCAAGTTCCCGAGAATTGAGACTATTTGTTAAACTACGAATTTAAAATTTTCAAGATTCGTCGATTTTGACAGGCCCTCCTATAAAAAAAATGTACTAGAGTGCCTTGGCAAGTAGCATTAAAAGTTGGCGCATTTAATCAGAATTCTAAAATGGTACAATACTTGTTAGTTCCATACAATAGAAAAGAGTAAAAAAATTAAAACCTCAAGTAACCCGATTTTTGCTATCAGATTTTACTCAGTTAAAATGTTTTTAATTCGCACAAGCTCTAGGTAGGTTCTTAATTTTAAGGCAAAATGATGAGAGAGATGGATAATGGGTATGTTTGCCATGAGTGAGCGAGACAGATAGTGACGCCACGCATTGAGACGGAGATGCGTCGTTTAAACGAGTGCGAATGAAACAGATAGATGCTATGGCATCTATCTGTTTCATTCGCACTAGTTTCAGCCAAGCAAATGGCTACGCTACCAGTCCGACACCAACCAGTTAGTACGTTTCGCTCATTCGTCTACTGCGCACGTTCGTATTCGCTTGTGTTGATTTAGTACTGACAACTTTGGCTTCTCTTTTTGGACTTGAATCTTTGTGAATTGGACTTGTTGATAACATACCGGCAACTTTGGCTTCTCTCTGGACTTTTGTGTTGGCATCCTTTTTATCTACCATGCCTACGCGCTACACTTCACAAGAATATGCGAACATGCACCTCATTTATGGGGAATGCATGGCGAACATACCCATTATCCATCTCTCTCATCATTTTGTCTTAAAATTAAGAACCTACCTAGAGCTTGTGTGAATTAAAAACATTTTAACTGAGTAAAATGAGATAGCAAAAATCGGGTTACTTGAGGTTTTAATTTTTTTACTCTTTTCTATTGTATGGAACTAACAAGTATTGTACCATTTTAGAATTCTGATTAAATGCGCCAACTTTTAATGCCACTTGCCAAGGCACTCTAGTACATTTTTTTTATAGGAGGGCCTGTCAAAGTCGACGAATCTTGAAAATTTTAAATTCGTAGTTTAACAAATAGTCTCAATTCTCGGAAACTTGAGGCAATTGTGTCATTATTTTTTATTGGGATTCTAGAAATGTTATTTAGGATTACGTTTCCAAAGTTCAAATGAACAAAAATAAAAAAGAATAACCACAATAACCGAAAAATGGTACAGTTTGATCAAATTTCTAGGTTTTTCTTAAAATGCCCATAATTTTTAAACTGCATGGGATAGATTTTTTTTCAGATTTTTCTCGTGATGGTTATGATCAATCCTGTCACCCCGTTTCGGCTTGACGTTGAGTTTTGGGACACCCTGTATAAAGACATTCTGTAGTAAATTTACTATCAGCATTGCAACCATGCCAAGCCGGGGCGGGTCGCTAGTATATTATAAAAGCAAAAGTGCGTCTGTCTGTATGTTTGTCTGTTACCTCTCCACGCTTATACCGCTGAACGAATTTAGATGAAATTTGTTATAGAGATAGTTTGTGTTCCGGGAAAAGATATGGAATAGTTTGTATCCGAGAAATCATCCTTTAAGTGGGTGGAAAGGGGGATGGAAGTTTGTATGAGACTTGATATAAAATCTATAAGCGTCTTTAAAAAATAAAAATTGGCTGCCCAAAGTAACTATTCAACGCGGACAAAGTCGCGGGCAAAAAGCTAGTAAATAAATAGTTTGTGCGCAAGAGACCTGCTTCTTAAACATCATTAGAGATAATTCTAGCGTTTTCATTCTTAGTTTTCTATGACTATTCTTCACACGATCCGCAGCATCATCAAGCACTCACATACACAAAAAGAACTCCGTCTCTCTGTCGTTGATCGCTTAAGACCGACAATAGAGCCTGAGGTGCTAACAGCGATTTGTTAGAGCACAATGAATGTGTAGAAGATAGCACAGTCAGGGCTATTAATCCTAATAACGGCCGCGCTATGTCGAACTTCAGAACGATAGCCTTTGAAAAAACCGGCTATAAAATGAAGTGCTGAAAGATCATTAGATTTTAGAGATAGGTTGATACAGTGGCTTTTATGTACTATATTGTATTATGTAATAGAACAACCATTAGTTTTGTTAGACGATGAACAATGTGGATTTTTTTTATCAAAGGGATGCAAATTAGTATCAATATTGTTAGATGAAGTTCATAATTTCATTTATAATAATAATAATAATAACGTTCCTTTCTCTGGAGCCCTAACCATCGGTAGCTTGGACCCTGCTCCCGACACCGGCGGACTACTATTTTTTATATTTTTAAATGTTTTTTTTTTGTTACAACTGTTTTTATAAAAAGTAATATTTAAAAATGTTCATTTATATGTAAAGAAAATTAAATAAACGAAATAATTATAATTTATTCAAATAAAAACGTCTACAAAAGTGTACATTTAGTCAACAGTAATAACATTTTCCATATAATTATAGTGCCTAAAAATAAACTAAAACTAAGATATTTTTATTAAATTTTTATTAGATAGCGATCCGCCCGATCTAGGTTACTTTAAACCTGTGTTTCAGGCCATCACTTTACGATCCAATTACATTGAGACAATACAATTTGAAGTTAAACTATGAATACATAAATAAAATTAAATTATAGCAACTACGAGATAAAACTTAATTTTTAATTTAATTACATTATTATTATTATATATTTTTTATTATATTCATCTAAGCATTATCTATTTAAGCATCCATTAACTAATATGGATTATGAACACAAAGGGAAATTTATTTTAAATAAACATTCTTATATAACCTATTTGCGGTTTCAAAATATTCTACTCATTAACACAATCCGTTAGACTATTACAATAAGAGTAATTAATATCATCCTTTACGAAAAACAAAGTCTCATATATATATTTAGTTTTCCAGCACAAAGTGGTGACACGCTCATTAGTACATAAATCCAGATACTACTCATAAAGGATCCTTTTCTAATTAAAACAACTGAAAATGACCGTTATTATTCAAATTATTTAAGAACGGGTAGAATACACCAGGGATGTTACGAAGGTGGTTTACTCGGAATCGAAGTCGGAAATTTTAAATTTTGTTTGTCGGAATCAGAGCCGGAGTCAGTAGCGGAATTGGATTACATGTTGCATTACAGCAAGTGCAAGAGTAATCGATGACTGAGAGTACTTGGGAATGATAGCTCTCCACGCGAAATTCATACACCTGTAGTGCTGTTCTGTTTACATCTCATCGTGAAATCTTAGGTGAAGTGAATATGAAGTAATGACAGTTCACTTCAAGCTCACACCACCAAAATTTTCCCGATGATATGTTTTCAGAATAGACCGACTGCTACTGTTCGTACAGGTTGACCGCGGCCGTCCGCTATGCTTCGGCCTCCGATTAAAACCACCAATTCAAAAGTGTCGAAGCCGAAGTCGGATCCGAGTGGTCATCGAGTTTTTCGTGAAATCAGCAAACAGTTAGTCGACTCTTCACGTGACCAGACTGGCCTTTTCTTCGGCCGAAGAACCATTCAACGTAGCAATGCTGCTAATGGGCACTTTTCCCGTTGACATCGATTTGGACGATTTTTCGATGCCTTATGAGTTTTTCCCTTCCCCTTTTTATCGCGCATGTAAACTTATGCTCATTATTAACTAGCTACAACTTTTTATGTATCCAGAACTGGCTGTGTATATTCAATCGGAAGTTCCAACTAATCGGAGTCAGAGTCGAAGCGCTGTGACATCCCTAGAATATACGTCCGACTACACAACAAAGAGCTTTGCTACGACGTAGCAAGTGTAGCCGCGTAGCTCGTAGCAGTGACACCGTCCTTTCGGCTACGCCGTAGCAAAACTGAGATAGTTTTATTACATTTATTTACGGGATTTAGCATTTCTGTTTTACATTGAGAAATTTTCATTTCAATAAGTTAAGCTTAGTATTTTATAGCTAACAATTTATCGATCTTCTTAATGAAGAAAAAATTTATCCGAGAAAGTTTATTAGAAGTAGCTTCTACAATTTTAGGATAATACTGCGAAAGAAACTTAAATTTCTATTATAATTAAGTCTGTCTAGATCTCGATTTATCTAGTTATAATTCTAATCTTAGGTTTAACGCTTATCTAATTGGACTAGCTTTTTTTAACGGAGGGGTGGCTTGTGTGGTCGAAAGATATAAACGGTTTTTTACGATCTCAAACATGGTGGTTTTTTGCACGGCCCGAGGCCGAGGCCTTTAAAACTGAACCATAATACTTCAGCAGATGATCGGAACGGATTCCATTAACCACGTTACACGCTTGCCTATACTTTTCTTCTACATAAATGTGCTTAGTTCTCCCTCTAGTGCTTTGTAAACTAAGTTTCAAAGTACAGATATATTGATCAGTATCTGCGTTACTAACTACGTATGGCGGCATCATTTGCGTTGCCGCGCGTTATCAACGCGGATCCGCTAGTGAGAACACGGTGCTATTGGTAGGGTTGGCAGTGACAACAAGTATGTGATAAGAAAATTTTTTTAAATAATATTTTTGAGTTGAAAACTTTACAGTATTAATTTTGGAATATGCATGCATTTTTTTTTATTTCAAAAATATAATATTGATCAGCTTTAGTAAAGAATTATGTTTTTTATTTAAATACCTTCATAAGCGGTGAATTTATAAAGGTACAAAGATAACAATTAGAAAGAGAAGTCCGATACAAACTCTGATGTCAAATACTATGTCGCCTATACAGCTTACAGCTGCCATAGAAAACGGCGTCTCAGCGAGAGAGGCAGATCAATCTTGATTCTCGTCTCTCGTCGACCAATTTTGATTCTAATTTCACTGCTAGTATTATATTTTTGTACATTTTTAGATACGCTCAATTTGGTAGTTGTGTTGCTTACATACAATTCTTAAATAAAGCATTATTTCCAGTTTTGATGAATTGCATCAAAAATATCAATTAAGTAAGCCACATGAATGTCGCCAGCCCTGATCACAGATCGAGACTTCAACCACACGACATAAGCCCGGTACACACAAGTATCGCTCTAAAACTTTTCAGGCAACGGGATTTGCGAAGGATTCCACATTTATCCGTTTTTCACGGTTGCCGCCTTATGCGCGATAAACCGTCTGAGGTAAGCTTTAATATTTATTGTTCTCAGAAAAGGTATTTCGTACTGTGATATCGTAAGCCAGTAGCGTTTATATTGTGGCAGATGAATTATGGGGGAACGGTGGGAGATTGTTTTTGTAACTGTTTATTAATATGGTGCTGTTTAACTAAATCAAATCCACAACCACAAAAAAAAACCATTCAGTCGAATTGTGGACCTGCTTCTAAAGATGGTTAAAAATAAAAGTTTATTTGTGTCAGTTGAAACGATGGAAATTAATTTCTAACACTCTGTTATCTAAAACCATTTACATGAATTAGGAGCACCTTACTGTGAAAGTGAAAGAATCCCGGCCGGCCAAATTTAAAACCTGTGTTTGAAAAGTAACGTAGAGAGAGTGAGAAGAAAAGTGTAGGTATTCTGTCTGTTTATCTTTCTAAGACCGTCTTTTTTAACCGACTTCAAAAAAAGGAGGAGGAGGTTCTCAATTCGTCGGTCTGATGATCCCATCATCAGATCCTGACTGGAGAAATAGAGATAACTCTTCAGATTTGGGTAGTTTCTGGAAGAGTACTTTCTCGGAGTGGTCCCATTTCAATTTGGTGAAGATCTGATGAAGAACTTCGGAGAAAGGCAACGTAACTCCTTAATAAAATTAAATGATAGCAAATAGACTGGGATTGCTGAAATCAGTTCATAACATAACATCACGCGGTACGCTGTGAAGGGGTAAGCACATGTGAACCACTAAAAAGTAAAAAAAAAACTTTTTACCAAAAAATAATGTGGGGACATATATATATAATATAATATATATATGTCCCCACTACATTAATTATTCGATCTTATATTAACATAGATGTTTCACATCTGCCGGGCGTACCGAGACGGCCACTTTTTTTTTGTATGTAGATACTTATTACCTACGACAGGATAGCTTCTGCTAATTTAATTTAGTCCGACTAAAATCTTCACAAAAAGTTATTCTTCTTTTTCCCCTCTCAATCAAGGTAGCAAAACCATTTCCTTTCAACAAATTTTTTAACTAACTAACTTTCTACTCCACCCAGCAAACTCAAGACCGACGGCAAATTCTCCTCAACAACAAGAACATACGTAATTTTAATAACGTAAATGCTGGTGCACACGTCCGCCACTTGAGCGATGTGGACGTGGAGACTGGTCGACTCGCTCCTAATTCCGTTGTTGAGCGACTAGCGTCGGGGGCAACTGGGCTCTTAAAGAAACTATTCGCTGAAGTGAGCGCGCTTGTGTGCCTCAGCCTTAAGCAAGCGTGTATTTATTCTGTGTTTAGAAATAATAAGTTGAATTGGTTGGTTAGTTTGTTTATGTATTAAAGTATTCTTACGTAAAAATTGTTTGTTAATAAATTACGCATCAATGCAAAAACACATTTGGATGCAATTTGGAAAACGGGTAATCCATGACTTGTATAAGAAATTTTATCCTGATAGTACGTTTTCTTTGAATCATTTTCGACTTTCACTAGGGCTAAATATTTTGGTACCTTTCCAACAATCAAAATAAACGTTGTTCGACGCGAACTTAATCATTAATTGACAAAACTTTAAGAATAAGAGAAGGTTCTCTGTTTACAATTTCGCTAAAATATATATTCAACACAGTTCATTCACAACATAGGAAGAAACATTCAGCTGGAACAACGCAAAATCAAATTTTTTATTCGCATTGCCAGCTATATTTTAACATTCATTGAAAACGAAACACCACAAAAGCGCAAATAAACAATGACACCAAAATAATGGAAGCTTATTCCATAATACCATTTTTTAAACGATTCTAACCCTTCCAATCGATGCTATCTTACGATCGCACATATAAACATCGATACATCATGATTCACGAGGGTATTTTTTTCAATTTCCCCTTGTAAGCAGACCTGTTTTCAAATTAAAACAAGCCAAGTATTTCAGCAAGTTTTCCCCTTCAAAGCGTAACATATTGTTCGCTTTGGTAAAACCTTTGGCTTTTAAGAAATTACTCTTTAAGTGTACATGAAAGACTTTTGTCATTAGTGAATTATTAAAAAGATTTATTTTAAAAGTGGGTACTTAATTGGTTTTTGCTTAATATTCGGGGATCAAACACGGGGTAATAGGGTCTCGTTACATTTTGAAGTTATTTTCTTTTGCTTCAATGAGTTTTTGATTGAATGTCAAGTGGTGTTATTAGCAGAGATCGGAATAGGTAGACTATATTTACCTAATGTTCGTGGAAGTAAGTAACATAGAGTTGATAATACCTCCTGTAAAATCCCGGAATCATAAATAGAATCATGATAATTAAAACCCGGGATTATAAAAACATGAACTGGACTTTGAGTATAGTTACAAATTATTGACTTGAATAATCAAAAGAAGAACTTACTTCCACGAACATTAGGTAGGTAAATATAGTCTACCTATTCAATCTCTGGTTATTAGGTTTTGCTACTGGTTTGCGTAATTGTGTTCAGTAAGTACTGCTTACACACTTAGTTCTTTTTATTTTTTACATCAATGCAGAATGAAGACCTTAGCCCTTTAAAAGGCACCATTATTTTTAAAATTGCTCAAAGTATTTTCAAGATTCGTTCAACTCTCTAGTTTTATTCTTTTGATAGTACTCGTATAACACAATCAATGAACTAATAAAATGGCTTTGTTCAATTTGGAAAGACAGAATTTTATAAGCTTTTATATTACACCCTAAACTATCAGCTAAATCGGTCGAGCCGTTCTCATTTGATGTTATTTTATACATGCGCAATTTATTATATTTCACATGCTTACCCACCTATCTCTATATATAGTATAAAAACCAATTGTACACAGGTGGCGAAAAGACAGCTTTATTAAAAAATTACATCCTTTCCATGGGACCGCTTCTATATAATAAATCACCTGAAAATTTAAAATACCTTTGCCTCAAAAATTAAAAAAAAAAAACAAAACTAACACAATGAAAGACTTTTTAAATGATAAAACTATATAGGTAGTAAAATGTTTTTTTTTGTAAAAAAAATATTTATTTGCAATATCGATTGTTTTTGATTATTATACTGACATTGTTATACCTATCAGCGAAATTTTATGAGTTTTGTTATATTAGAATAATTATGTCGACATTAAACATAATTTGACATTACCTAGACATGACGTATAATTGTGATTCATAATATAGTTTATTTCTCTCAAAAAGGTACAATTTGGTACATAGTTTCTAAGTTACAGGCAGATTCAAATCTTTGTGAGAACTGGAGTCTATACTGGGTTCGGGACCTGTATGACAGATCTCCACGCATTGTTGTTTATGTTTTTGGAATATTTTGACATTATGATTTTTGACAATACACATTATGATATTTAGAATTCTTTATTAAATGATATGCGAGAGATTTCTATTTTATTCTACTAATCTGTATCTATAATAAAATTGTGATAGTTTTAACTGTAATTTTAAATCTAATAATTTGCATGCCCCAAGGCAAAATGAATCGGGACAATTAACAAATATTCCAACTTATATGTATACCTACATTATCAGCAAATAAAACACTATCAATACGCCCAAACACCACGATCACCAAAAACTACTACCCATTCTAACACGAACAAAACAATTCAATTCCTACAAACTAATAATGACATTCGAACAATACGTGTCCGAATGGAAGCCGATCGTAAGCCGGGCTTCGGTATTCATGTCTTTGCCTTCTTTAAGGCTTCCTGAAAGCTGTTTTAGAATTCCATCTAGTGCTATCTGGAAGTCTGGGTGTCGCCACCGATGTGTAACTGGGAGATACGATTCGAATACTTAGTGATTTTTAGTGTTGTGTTTTTTAAAGGGGAGTCCCTGGTGTCCTGAAATACAAGTCACGGCTTAGTTTAGGCACCAGTCTCCCGCAAATGAACATTGTCGTAGTCATAATTGTAATTGTTTCCTTAAATATTAGTTTATAAGTATTATTAAAATAAAGATTTTTATTATATAATAAAAGTCACGTGAAAAAGATGAGAATGTTGTGATGAATGTGTGGAGTGAGAAATGACTATTAATAGAGGAAATTTGAAAGTGGCGCTAGTGACTGAAAAGTTTAAATCGGAAATCGCTTGTCTTGGCATGGTCATTATAGTCTTGAGAGGCCAAAAAAAGATGGACGGATTGTGTGAGGAGTGATCTATACTATACTATCTTACTGTCTTAATAAACTATTATGAATGCGAAAGTTTGAATGTTTGTTACTCAATCACATCGGAACGGCTGAACGGATCTTGATGAAATTTGGCACAGAGGTAGATTATGGTCTGGAATAAAACATGGGATTTTATCTCGGGAGTATAATCCCTTAGGATAATTTTCGACAAACACGTGGGCGGAGCCGCGGGCGACTGCTAGTATGAAATAAAAGGAAGTTAGTGATAGCGTCGCGGTTGATATATCACGAAAGAATGTGAATTCACTTACCTAACGGCGGCCGCCATTTTATTTTATGACAATGATTATATACTACATCACTTTCGACACTTTAGACGAATCTAATAATATCTCATATGCAAAAAATATATAGAGCCGTTTAGGCTACAGAGTATGCCAAAAAAATAGACACAAACGAACATACATACTGTTGACAAACATTACCCTCCTTCTGAGCCCATCGAGTAACAAAAGCCACAACGCTCCGTTATACATCCACGTCACACAAGTTTTATATCCCTCTTCTAAACAAGCGTATCCATTAGAATGAATAGTTTTTATGTCACCAACCTGCATACCAAGTTTCACCGTAAAACTGGTCCCATGTTAGAGCCCTGAGGAAACCCAGGTGATACCTGCATTATGCAGAGATTCATCAGAGAAGAGTGTAGTCCCTTGACATACATATGTTATGTATGAGGCATTTTGTCGCTTATTTTCTTTTATGGCGAAAGAAAGGGGGTATAATATTAAATAGGTCGTGTGTCATAGGGTTAGGAAGAACTTAATGCTGTGGATCGAAGCTACTTTCTAAAACTGAAGTATTATCTGTTACACATTTTAGGTTCAAGTGTAGATAAATATGTAAGGATCTTATCTGGTATCGTTCTGTAGTTTTTGCCTACCGCCATTGGAAAAAGGGATGGGTTTGTTCGTGCAATGTATGACTTAATTTACGGTTTTAATCTGTTCGACCAATGGGGTTTTTTTTATCCAAGCATATGATTAGTTGAAATACTGATTAGCGTATTCTAAATTCAAATTCAGCATAAAAAAATGCTAATCTATAACTAATCATATCGTTAGATTGTTTATAGATAAGCCTGATGACGGAGAGTACCTATTATCTAAACAGAAAACCCACATTCATAACTATACACCTTCAAGGTCTAAAATATTTTCCTCATCCAAAAAGAGACAACTTTCTCTTTATATTAAATCCCAACAAAATATAAAACACAAACAAGTCGCTGATCAAGAAAAATCAACGCACAAACACGAGACTCATGTAAAATAATATATTATTCAATATGTGTACCTTCCATACGTTTATGACATTCGCACATTTCTCCCTTGTCATGACTACTTACCTCACGAAATGTAAGGACATGGGAATCATCCGCCATATTTCTTTGTCTGCCCTCTTCAATATTTGATTTTATGAATGAAATGAAGAATTTATTCTACATTGATATAAACATGTCTTTTGACTGTAATTGGTGTAATTTGTTTGGGGCCAGTAAGTGTCAATTCACTTTGATATTGATAACGTTTGAATTTTCGTATTGTTATTCACATAAAATCTTAAACAAATATGTAAAAATGCAGTCACAACAGGACAGCTTATGTACCGACAAGAAAGTTTCGAGTTACCAGACCTCATTTTGATATATTATAGCTTAATCTTTTGAGTCTAATTTTCGTATCTGTCACAGGGTATCTGAAAATTTAAAGTTAAGGGCTTGGCAATATCATCATCTGCTTAGCCTTTTCCCAGCAATATTGAGGTCGGCTGCCTACCAGACCTCCACAACCCATTAACTGGGTAACACCGTAGTTCTTGGAAAGACTGGAGTCAGATTGGCAGGCTGGCTTCTGATAATCCGTAACGACTGCCAAAGATCTACAAATGACAGCCGGGACCAACGGCTTAACGTACTTTCTGAGATACGGCAATATCAAGAATTAAATAAGTTTTAACAAGTACTCAATACCAAATTCTCCATACAGAAACACACGTCACACCTGCCTATTATGAACATATTTCTATGAATTTCCGAATATTATTCCAATCACAATCACAATTATGTTTTCAGAACTCAATATTCACCAGAATAACAAAACAAATACGTAATACAAACAAGAAATAACTAACAAATCACACGAAGAATTTCACTATGAATCCCAATTATATTGACAATCAATCAATTGTACTGCAAATAAGAGTTCCATTTTCAAATAAATTGCCACAAATAATTCTTACTGCCCACATATGAATATAAATAAATGTTTAAACTGCATTAACTTGGTGTATTTCCCTCGAGCCAGATAGTGGTGAGAGTCGAATTTAACTTGTACAATACCTGGCCAGTTCAAACTTGTTTTAATAGAAAAAACTTTGCCACAAGTGGGGAACATAACGTATGGTAGTTTGTAAGTCGTTAGTCATGTGCTGAAGAGATAATATACCTGATGGTGGCGGATAAAATACACGGTGTGATGTCCGTGTTATTTTTTGATGTTTTCTGTTTTTGGCGGAGAAAATGGTGCTGTTATTTCAGTTGAGTTTATAACTTACAAGCATGGGTCAGTATTATATTTTTTTAGTTAATCTTTATTGACTCACTGCCGTGAAAGTGTCACCCGCATTATTCCTTGTTTTTTTGCCTACTCCAGCTAATCCACCCGGAACGAGACCAAATCGTCATGCCAGCGTTTCTTAGGTTGCGACGACGCCCGTCCTCAGGCTCTCATTGTGTTACAATCCTGGCCCAGCGGTGACCTGATCCATCTTGTAAATGTGACCTGCCATGTCGCACTTTACCTTCACAGACTTATCGCCAACAGCAGTGACGCCTGTTTATTATGGTGTTGCGAATTCGATTGTTGCGTTTTTTTGAAGTGATAACTTCTTATGGGAGGGTAAACCGCTTCGTAACGTAACGCGTTACGGCACCAGTCTGTCTGGCTTCCCTTTCTCTCACGCATACGGCAGCGGTAGGCAGGCTCTTCCTCTCTCACGGTAACCCACAGCGCTTGTCGTATTTCAGACAGACGCTTCCCATATTAAATAGTTCAACTTAGATTAGTGTAAGTTATCACTTCTGTCGGGCGTCCGGAGACGCACACGTTTTTTTTAATATGCTACTCTACGATCCCCTTGATTATCCTAATGTCCTCAATGCTGTGCATCCTTGGTTTAAAACACAGAATAGTTATAGAACTATAAATGCATAATTATAATAGTTATATACAATTATAACCTTTATCAAACCCAGCCACCTTTACATTTGTAAACAAAGTTGTAACAAAGTTACAATAGCTATTCTAACGGCGTACCATCGGAATGAGAACTCTTTATCTAGAAGAGATAATGCTGAGAAACTTGCAATGGAATCCAGTTGCTATCACTGAACATATGAAAGGAGTGTAAAGGAACTTTGCTGGTGGAATAGAAATCTGTTTTTTTATTTTATTACAACACGAAAGGAAGATGCATATTTTACGTTTTTGCTACGTTGTGAAATAGCTTTCTATTTTCCAAAGCAACAACATTAATTTGCTTTATTGGAGCGTATTTAATTAGTAGTGATTATCTCAAATAAAATAAAGATAGACTTTAGTTTCTACAAAGTGAGAAAAACGGCACAGATTGAATCAGAGGTTAAATTCTTCGAATTCGCATCTCACTCGCAATCTGTTTAAAAAAAAAACTATTTTTTATACACTTTTGACTGACATGCGAATGCGAACTTTACTTGAAAATTAATAGTATTGGTTCTCAGCACTCAGGTTGCATTTCGATCTTTTTTAAATCCGCCAAACATTTTTCATACAAGCCCTAGCGGAGTCCACCTTTCTTACTGCATCGGGTCATTAGCATCTAAAAGTATTTTTTGGCTCTTCAAAAAATTGACTCTCGACTCGATTTGGTTAAGTTTTTCAAAAAAAATCCCGTCCTTAACTCCAAAAGCTGCTGATAAACTCGCCGGTCATAAACATGTGCGTGAACTTAGCAGACTATATCCCAGCAAAGCATAAAAAAATCCAGTTTTATTTGCACACACCTGAGTTCTAGAGTTCCTTATCCTAAACGCCATACATGTGAGGGTCCTCGACAGAAGCGCGACTTTCCTCTCAGCACTACAAACGAACAAGTCACTTCACACCTTGTGACGTCACGCCGGGTTCTGCAGTTCATTATGAAGACTTGGGCTTTAATTGTGTTGTAATTGTATGACTGGAGTGGCGAGGTTTTATGAGTGGTAATAGTGCCCGGCTTAAAAGGCTCTTCATTAGTTTTATTTAACTCTATGAGATCGACCATTAAGTCGCACTTTAGACGGCAATCTAGATGGCTGGCTAATCTATTATCTTCTATATTTTTACATACCTACTTCGAGTTGTTACGAAAGAAGATCATATAACGAACTTTTTCACTAATCCTGATAAGTAAAAAAGTTCGTAAAACTTTATGTGTACGTACCTATTAAACGAGACCTAGTACAGTTTTCCGAAAAACGCTTCATTAAATCCCTTCGTTACACAGTACAGCATAACAATTTTCTTGATATTTCTTACTATCTTACTAAGGAATTCAGCTGCCCATCCTACTGGCATTCATCACCATCATTTTCGGTCTAAAAACATCGACTGCCTCTCCCGAGTGTCACCATATCGATCGATCCTATGCTTCTCGCCTCCAGCGGACTTCAGCTATCCTTTATTTAATTTATGCGACACTTGGGAGTCGTAAAAATTAAACGAAAAAATAAAAACGAGGAAAGATAAACATTAATCTATTCCATGCTTGAAAGAACGCAGCCTAATCTATGGTTTTCTAACCATAAAACTATTAAAGTAGTGAAAAACCAGAATTAACCAAACATGTCGTGTTTGGTTAATTCTGGTTTTTCACTACTTTACTTTACTATCATAAAACCATCAATAGGTACGTGTAGCCAGAAGCCACGAAAACTTTTATCGTTCTACAATAACACAGTAAATACCGGGACTATTAAGTTTTACAGTCATAGCGACGTACATGAGACGTCTACGCGACGTCGACGTAACGACCACGGAACGATCTGTTTACGTCGACGTAACGTGCTCTTAACGAACACGTGTCGTGTGGCGATCGTAAAACGTACCTTGTGTAGATACCGGTGGGTTGCGGAGATACGAAATGGTTTGGTGAAGTTTGTAGTTCACTTTAAAGTTATATTGTTTGCATGAGCATTTACGTAGAACCTTTAAATGTGTGTACTATGTATCAGAGCATTCCTAACTATATTACGCACTTATAACACAATCCACAGTAGATGTCTTTTTGAACAAAAATCCCAGAAGCACTTTGTCTGGCACGAAAGCAAGACCTTTTTTTTAATAATTACGCTGGAAGTAATTTAAATAAGTTGGTTCAATTAATTTTAATTGAGCATCCTATACATATGCAGCCAAAGCGTCGCACAAACGGTGCAATTAATTTAAACCGTAACTTATTATTATAAATCTCTAGTTTGCTCAAACGTATAAATCAGCATAACATAAGTGAAGTTGTTTTAGACTTATAACGTTTTTCTATTAAGTTTACTGAGGTATTCCATTTATTCTGTTACACATTATATAGTTTAGATCAAATACCACATCCAAACTAATTCTTTTCGTACCTCCTTACACCTCGTTGTTTGGTCTCACAATCCGGCGAACAGTTTTTACGTCCCGTTTACGAGCCGATGTCTGATCATCGACTCAGCTACCTCCACACTCCATAAACGATTGTGATTACCTTTTTATTACATTACCTAAGGAATTATAGGAGTTCTGCTTCGATGTGAGTTTTTATGGGACTTGAACTTTATACGGGCGTTAAGTTGGTTTATCAACTGCTTGGTAAGTCCTTTTACTAACTCTTGCCGCCAATAACCAACTTCTGCATTAAGGTTTAATTAATTAAACTGGTTTACACGGTTTTTGTCCCTGAAATACTATTATTGTTTCCGGAAGGTTTTTGATGTGCTGAATTCAAATCTGACGTTCAAATTTTTCTAGCAATTTTTGATTTTGAGGCACCGTTATATCATAATATAAATTATAAGCTCCATAAAAGTTGGCCATAGTAACTTAAAGTAGCCTTAAGTAGTAAGTAGCCTTCCTCATATAAATCCAGTTTGATTCTTTATGATACCTCATTCCATCTCGAATTCCAAGCTATCGAATTCCGCCGCACTTAGGCGCCACAAAGTCAGTGCATATTCGGACAGCAAACCGGGTGCATTCGCCAGCATTTCATAAGCCATAATTTTAGCATAGCTTCTCATAAGTACTAAATATAAACTGTTTTAATCAGTGAAACAAAGTGTTTTAGTAGCCATCCTAATAGTCCATACCACTCAGGTGGCGATCCCAACATTTTGGTACTTCGAGCCGGATCTGTATATTTGGCCTAGTTATGCAAACATATATGAATGGGGCGGTCGTGTTACACTTCTCAAATGAATAAAATTAACAGTTCAAAGTTAGAGTTTAGTCTGTGCATTTTTTTTTTTTTTGTTATTGCTGAAGAACGCCGCCTTAGTGATATTTTCTTAGCTTCAGTGTGACGTGACGTTTCCGGTAGAAGTTTCGGGTATGATTAATGGTTCTTCTACTTCTGGTAAATTTCTACACCTGAGCTTTAGATAGGCCTTCTCATAAACTTTTAATTGAATAATTTAATTTTGTAAAACATTTTTTTTCACCGGTTCAACGACCCTAAGGCACTCTGCAACACTTCAGCGTCCTATTAATAATTTTTAAAAAAACATAACTGAATATGTATTTTCAGAGATTATCCCGTACTTTCAGACGTATAACGTGGTAATGCTGCTTGTGTTAGATTTAAAGAACTTAATTTCTCATAAGAACAACATAGTTCACTTAAAATGAGATTTATAAATTAATTTAAACTTAGATACACTTTTGGTCTAGTTTAGTAGGTATACAAAATAACATGACAATATATATATTAACTGTACAGTACAGTAGGTACTGACAATATGCGATTTTAATTTATTTTTAAATATGTTTAATTTAGTACATTTCTTGATGTCGTTTGGCAGGATGTGCTCCCTCGTAAAGAATGCTTTTTTGCCGTGCGTGAGTGTGCGTGGCTGAGTCAGTTGCAACGTCTATTTATTTCTTAGTAGATACTTATGTGTCTTTTGAGTGAATGGTATGTTTGGTTGAATATTGCCTGTATTTTTTTCACTAAGGTATGAGGTTAAATAGTCTTTGAATATACATATGTACTTCCTTTGTAGATGTTAAGTAATTGTAATGAAACAGTGTTTTAATGATTTTGTTGTGTGTTGTTTGTAGCTATCTCGAGTTGATTTTTCGAGTTTTCTTCGTGTTGATAGTGTTCTGGGCACGTTTTCCATAGACAGTGATGTGTACACGCGTCTATGTATTTTGCTATGCCCAATGACTTCTCCCGCTTTTCCGTTGCATCCCAGTTATACATATTTTTTTCTTTCGAAATATACTATGTTATGTAACATTCTGTATTTATCTGTTAACGAACAATATTTAAGTTACCACATGACTCTTTGTTTACTTTGTTTCTGCTTAAAAAATTGGTCTTCACCCAAAAAAAACTACCAAATCTAAATACCATAATTGAATTTGGCAGTCGATCAAACCGCGGGCTCATCCTGTGGGCTGACGTGTCATGTTCTGCAATATGCAGTCGCGTGCGGTGGCGTGACGCCGCAGGAATCACTCTGCGTGCGATGTGGGGAGTCCATCATAGACAATGATACATGAACTATAAATGCGTCGTTGGTCCTATAGTAAAAGTTGTTCATAATGATGAGTACAATTACCAAATAAGAGGTATATATGCGTTTCTTCTGTAACACGTTGTATAATACGTCATTGATTGAATTAGTAAACGTATTAGTAATGTGCTGGTACAAGACGCTTTGATGCTATTGGTTGATTTTGTCGGTTAAAAGCCAGTTTCCTTATCGGAAATATCGCAAAATTAAGCCCAAATACACTTAATACTTAACTAACCTAACACGAGGCTAAATAACAAATGGAGTTAGATGCTAACCCCGAGTTAGTATCTAACTCGAAGAATAGACATTTGATACAACAATTGACAGCACGGTTGGCGCAGTGGTTGAGCCTGCGTGTCGCGGGTTCGATTCACGCACGGAACAATTATTAGCCTACAGATAGTTGTTCCGGGTCTGGCTGTTTGTGTATGTGACTTTGTATATTTTTAAACGCACCCACGATACAGGAGAAATTACTAGAGTGGGGCAAAGTTTAAAAAAAAAAAATAGATGACTCTGGTTTATGTAACAAATCGTCGAATGTGCGTTAGTTACTGTGAGTAGTTGAATCAATGTTAAATAGTCAATCGCATAATTGACTTGCACTGACTTTGTGACGCATCGCTCATCTATTTTCAGAAACCGGGGTTAAAACCTAATCCGTTCCACTACTCCTAAGTTATCATTTCTAATAAATTGTGCCATGAATAAGTTATGTTAATTTTTTTATAACATAATTCGGTGGGAAGTGACTAATGCCTTTGGATTCAAAAATTGTGAAACAGAGTAATGCTGTTACCACACCAATCGATCGATCGTCGATGGTAGAATGAATAACTCAACGTCGATCGATAGTTTCTACTTCTTTCTTCGATCAGTCAAAATAACCAACTACACCAACGTCAATCGATGACATCAATCGGCGGTCGGTCAATTGTTTATCACCCGATAAGCCAAAGCAACCACACCAATCATTCAACGTCGATCGATGGCAAACGCTGGCATCGATTGATCGATCGATTGGTGTAGTAACATCCTTACGGACCCGGGGTCTTAGCAGTGCGAGCGAGAGCTCTTACACCAATAACAATTTAGTTACACCGGCAACGCAGGCGTTCTCTGCCAAAATTGGACCCAAAGGGCCGTTGTAATAGTCGTTAAAATGGATTGCCATTAGGTATTCCATGTATATATACATTAGGTAGACGGATTGGTAACACTGGACATCCTCTCGAACCGTAAGCTGTGTTGTCGCTACCATCTTGCCTGACTGGTCTATCATCCGAAAACTTACCTTTAAAAAATAGAATATAAATACCCTTAGTTGTACACCATACTAAATAAAAACAGGAGCTTAAAAAATTGTGGGGTGTAACATGCCGACAGGACTGCCCTAGTCTTGTCGGCAAAACGACTGACTTAAATTGGCTAGATAGGCTGAGCTCAAAGGGCCTCATCAGAAGGCTTGAAGTCACCCAAAGAGCAATGGAGAGGGCAATTCTCGGAGTTTCCTTGCGTGATCGAATCAGGAATGACGATATCCGCCAAGAGAACCAATGTTACCGACATAGCCCAACAGATCGCCAAACTGAAGTGGCAGTGGGCAGGGTACATTGCTCGCAGAACAGATGGTCGATTGGGTCGGAGTGGCGACCGCGTACCGGAAGACGCAGCCTTGGAAGGCCCACAAGTACCGATGACCGGGTGAGGGCCGCGGGTAGTCGATAGATGCGAGACGCACAGGACCGGTTGTTGTGGCGACACGCGTGGGCAGGCCTATGTCCAGCAGTGGACGTCTTTCGGCTGATGTGATGATGATGAGTTAGGCTGAGATGTAGCAATACCGGATCCACATTGTTATAAGGGTTGTGGGCCTATTACCATCTACTGGGTACATATCCGGAATGCTACTGACAAATTCCAGCCGAGAAATCCCCATTATGACCGGCCCGGGGATCGAACCCAAGAAGACTATGGTAGGCACCAAATAAATTTGCAATAGCGGTCTTTGACCCACCTGGATTTATTGACATTACTTATTTTAAAAACGGAAAAAAAGACATAAAGCTTTCCTGAAACGACATCTATCGTGATCCTTTACATTTTTAGTAATCTAAAACGAATAATTATTTATTTTACGGGTACATACGAAGAGATATCATGGAAGGATCCGCTCGCAGTCTGTTCGATCTGATGAGGTTTCCTCTGAATGGTTTGGCTGCGGGTGTTCCACAAGGTGGCGTCCTCTCACCTCTTCTCTTCTCAGTTTTTATAAACGTTATCGCAAAGGTCCTTACTTTAAACTATCATCTCTATGCAGACGACTTGCAGCTATATTCCATTTTAAAGTGGATGAACTGGCTGGAGCGGTAGCTACCATCAATGATGACCTTGCAAGTATCAACATCTGCTGAATACTTTGGACTGAATCCTTTGGACTTTTGCTGAACCCATCTAAATCTCATGCGCTCATTATTGGTGGCAGATACATGCTCAGCCAATAAGATCACCGGGCTCTGCCGCCAGTAGTTTATGACTCAGTGCCTATAGCATACTCTAAAAGCGCTAAGAACCTCGGCGTATATATGGACACTAACCTCTCATGGGAGGTTCATGTTGCTCATGTTAGTAAGAGGGTATTCTACACTTTCAAGTCTCTCAAACGTCTCCAAAAATTCTTACCATTTCGCACTAAGGTCAGTCTTGCTCAATCTCTTCTTCTTCCACTTATAGACTGTGCGGATGTCTGTTTTCTAGATGCAACGGAGGTGCTTCTAGATAAACTTGAACGACTGCAGTACTTGTGCACTCTCAGTCACTTTATTTTTGGCCTCCGGATATATGACCACGTGTCGGAGTTCCGGACCAAATTGGAGTGGCTGCCGATTCGGCGTCGGCGAGATACTCACATCCTATCCCTTCTCTTTACTATCCTGCACACTCCTAATTCTCCTCAATACCTTCGTGAACGCTTTGAGTACCTTGTCCCGAGAGGTAAACCATGTCGTACTGCCACTTCTTTTCTCCTTCGTACTCCGCGTCACACTTCCAGCCGCTATGGTGGATCCTTCTCTGTTACTGCAGTGCGTCTCTAGAACTCTCTCCCACACTCCTTACGCGACAGCCATTCTCTTGACGTCTTCAAGAGGAAAGTTAAAGAGCATTTCCTTTCGCAATGACATAATATTTGTAGATAAGTATGTATATATTTTTATGTTTACGTATGTAGGTATATTTATGTATGATTAAAAATGTAGCATTGTTAAATTTGTGCACTGGATCCTACCCTCTATTGTGATCTCTCACTATCATTCAAAGGTTTGCTGGTAGAAAACTCATTTTTGAGTTAAGCTCGCCTTTGTACATGAACTATTTTTAAATGTGAATTAATATAAGCTGTTATGGTGTACAATAAATAATTAAAGAAGGATCAATGAACTTTATTGCAAATTTATCTGGCGCCTACCATACATGGTGAGCAATACCGCTTGTCACCACTAAACCAACGAGATAAAGACTGTGTCTCAAATTCCCTTCAATTGATTCATACAGAACCCCCTTATTTTAAATTGGTATTAAGCTAATCCCTTTTGATTTAAACGCGGTGTTCAACAACTATAATATTTCACAAACTTATGATATGGAACCCCTAACGAAAGTACCACTAAAATATCGTTAACTACATTTTAAGGTTTATTAAGATCCCTTTAATATAACGATACTGTTATTATAGTTATTCTAAGATTTAATTATTTTATAGTCAATATCTGTTCATTTAAACTGTTCAGGGCAAGATTTGCAAAATGAACAGATATATCCCCAATAATACTCATCCCTTTCATAATCTGCCTGCTTTTTCCCAACAATATTGGGGTCGGCTTCCAGTCAAACCGGATTCAGCTGAAAACCAGAATTTTACGTTGAGCAGCTGCCTACCAGACCTCTAAAACCCATTAACACGGTAGTTCTTGGCAAGACTGGAGTCAGATTTACTGGCTTCTGACAATCCAAACGACTTGTCAAACATTTACAGATGACAGACGGCACCAACGGCTTAACGTGCTTTCCGAAGCACGGAGGAAACTCGGTATGTTAAGATGGTCACCCATCCACAGACCAACCTTGGCTAGCGTTGCTTAACCTTGATCGACCCGTACGGCTGTTTTTCTTTTAGCCACCAGAAAGAAAATATGTATATAATTTGCAAGCGCGGCAGAACTGGCTTCAACTTTTTGACTGATTGCTAAGATGACCCATTCATAGACCAAGCACCGCAAGCATTGCTTAACTTTGAAGATCGACCCGTGCGGCTGTTATTCTTTAGCCACGAGCTCCGAAAATCTTAAAATAAAGCCTCAAAAGTTCCTCCGCATCGATGTCGACTCAACAAAAAATTGCATGGTGGCATCACCACGTTATTTGGAGTCATTCCCGCTCGTCCACACCCCGTCGTCCACACTGCGGACGACTGGGAATGTTGCGTTCTGTTCGTCTACACTGTGGACGAACAGAACGCATTATTCCCAGTCGTACACACCCCGTCATCTCACGTCTAGTCTAAGAGTTAATAAAAAGAAAATATGATGATAATATTTCCTTACATAATAAACAGACTTTTAAAATATGATGTACTTAGCTTGTATTACTTTAGTAAGGCAAATACTTTAAAAGTACATACCTAGTAAATCTAAAGCTTTTTTGCGTATTTTATACTAAATGTATAACATAAGAATTCACATTTCAATTGTACACATTGGGTATTGTATCAATATCAGTTTCAATGCAATTAATATGTAAAAAGTTTTAAACTAGACATGAAACGAGGTGCGGACGACTGGGAATGTTGCGTTCTATTCGTCTACACTATGAACGAATAGAACGCATCTTTCCCAGTCGTCCGCAGTGTGGACGACGGGGTGTGGACGAACGGGAACAACCCGTTATTTGGCAATGCTTCACCTCTGACCAAGCTAAAAGCCAGCCCTTGGGTCAAGTGAAGTGTCAACTATATTGACAGAAACAGAAGTTATAAAGCCGCTAAAACGTATTTAGTAATTTTTTTGATGCAAGTGCAAGACATCAGTCTAGTTTAAAGGCGTTTCGAATATCATTGAACAATAAAATGTTTGTAGGTGATCGCTGTGACATTCAATTTATTTAATAAATTGCTTCATGTAATGAAGTGAATCTAATAAATAGCTGAAAGCCGACTAGAGGTCGTCCGTTCAGTGTTTCGGTTAAACTATTTTGTTATTTAAATAGATCTATTCAGTGACGAATTCTTAGTAAAACCACTTTGTTTCTTAGAAGCCAATGATTTGATAATAAATCTAAAATCAAAGTCCAGGTAGCTTTGAAGGAGCAACACAATGTCACAAAGAACATTTTTTCTTCTTAGGTCACCTTTATTTAAAAATAAACTTAACTAACACCCACGTTTCCAATCCATCAGATTGACATTAAAATCTTCCGTTTTAGTACATTTTCAAACTCACTCAACAACTTATCGTCGATGCCCGATTCGCTGACGGACAACCAAAATTCCTTTTATCTGTCCTTGGAAACCTTACTCCACCTGTCATCACCGCACCTTGCCATGAGCCCTGCCACAACTCAATTTGAGTACCATAACTACTTTTTCCATAACTATTAGGTACCTTAATTTAGTAACGGCCGGTCTCAATAACGTATCTACCTTTAACCAACTGTCAAATTAGCTACCAAGAGTAGCTGAAACGTCATGTTTGAAAGGCAAACATGACGTTTCAGCTACTGTTAGTAACCAATTTGACAGTTGGTCAAAGGTAGATAGAAACGTTACTGAAACCGGCCGTGAATCAATAAAATTTAACAGACCACGTATCACTACACAGAAGTCAAACGTCAATAACCCGAAAGCCGGTCATCAAATATCACATAACTACCCTCCAGTACTCCACAGTAAACAATTACTTTACCCTCGTGAGCCGAAACAATACAATGTTCACAATACGACTAAAATGTCACCCAGTGATTGGACAAGTCTCGTAAATACTTAACGACGCTGACCCGCTATAACTATCGGTGGAACAGTTAACAGGGCTTAACTGTAGTTTAACTGCCACACAGTTAACCCTTACTAGCGGCCTGATACAATGTTATCGCTGCAGTATTAAGATGGTGATCTCTATTGATACAAGTTACTGTATGATGGGTTTTATGGTGCTAAGTTTACAAATATTGTTGGTTTATGGAGGTTAGTTGGAGGTTTGGATTAGTTAAGTTGGTAACTTAGTATTTGATTATAGTATGAAGTAATTAAAATGGCGCACGGGGTTGTAAATCAGTTTGATAGCAACAGCAAGGCGGTCACCTTCAGACTGGGTAGAGCGTCGATCTTCGCAGGGTTGCTGATGGCAACTGGATGAGAGTGGACGAGAATCGAGATGAATGGCGTGCTATTAGAGTGGCCTAGGTATGTCTAGCAGTGGATTGCTGAAGGCTAAGATAATGAAAGTTGGTAAAATGTGGATGACTGCCCAACGTGTGCCTTACTGAAGAACCGTGAATGACTCCTTTGAAATCCTCAACTTGATTGTTGAACTATTCTGATAACTCTCAAGCTGTCGTTACCAATATTATTTTACTAGTAACTATAACTCGTTAAATGACATTTAGAGGGCTCAATTTCAACTATCAATAAAAATAAACAATTAATATAACGTGTTGATGGCAAAAGACTGGACGGGATGTCTTTGTTTCCATGGAAGATGGGTAGATCTTTAGTGTGGGACGCAACTTGTCTCGATACTCTTGCGCAATCCCATCTTCCTAGTTCATCGTGTTGTGCGTGTCGCGTAAATATAGTAACATATTGTTAACTATATTTTAGAGCCGTTTGGGGTTCAAACCCTCGGGTCGTGGGGCCCTTGTGCTCAGAGTATTTTCAAAGAAATTACGTCAAACGTCTGGTTGACGTTTCCCGTGACCCAAGAGCTGGCTTTTACTTTGGCCAGAGGCCAATTGCCATTCAACGTGGCAATGGCGCCAGTCTCTTGGGCACATTACCAGCTGACAGCGTTGAGGACGAATTTTTTGATGCTATATTTTAGTTTGTTGTAAGTTTAGTTTATTTGATAATATTAGTTTTTATGATCATTGATATAATAAATTTAGATAAACAATATCTAATTCTAGCATAAAATAAAACATCACTGTTTCCATCCATTTTATTAGCCGAGGACATACCACAAATAGCCTCATTCAATTTATAAACAAAATGGACAAATTCAATAATTTGATATTAAAACAAACGACCGTACTATTTAGATAATTAATTTTACTACGAATAACTAAAGCCTGTGGTATATGTGCTTGAATATAATTGAATGAAACTATTCCACCAAATCAGAGATAAAATAAACATTCCAATTATTTTCAATCTGTTTATTCCAATCAAAACTAAATATAAATTGTACCATTTTCATGCTATAAAAGAAAATAATGGATATTTTAATCTAATGTTTAGTTGTTATATTTAGAGAAACCACCAAGGCATCATGATGGTGAAGACGATCCCAACTACATAGTAGTCAGCATCCAGTTTCACCGAAGGATATGTATGCATAAGTTGAAGCATCTCGAAGTGAATTGTCGAATTCATCATATCAGCCGAAAGACGTCCGCTGCTGCACATGGGCCTTCCCCAAAGGGGGATTTGCCATAACCGCCACGCTTGGCGGGCGGGTTGGCGATAGCAGTGTGCGGTTGCAAAGTGCAGAGAATGCTGCTGTCCATTCTCTGGCGAGTCCCTTAGTCGCTTCTTGCGACATCCAGGGAAAGTGATGGGATGGTGCTATTATTTTACGTCCGACACCATACAGTACTTTTTTGGCGAATTAAATAAGTTTTATCTCTTTAAAAGGAAATATCCTTTTCGAGTTATAGAACTAATAAATCAGCACAGCAACGAATCGTTTGATACTATGATTCGGCACAAGCTAAGTTTAAAAAACAATCCCGTTTCATTCAAGCTCGATACAAAACGAGAGATATACCTAGAAAAACAACAAGAGAATTTTACTTTTCACAAAGCCCAACTTTAGCTTCTTGTGAATGTATGTAGCTAAATCTACGCACTCTTGTACTTACATACCCATCTCATACCTACCTTCGACCCGTAACAGAGAACGCCGAAGCTAAAACGTATGGCATACTTATGCTATAATCAAACTCCGCTTACAAACTTCGCGGTGTACAATATGTTAAACAAAGTCTTAGAGATGGAAGCCATCTAAGTCTGGCACGACTTACACATTCAAAGTTTGCCTGTTGCCTTATTTGTACGAGAAAATAATATCGAGCGGGAATTAATTTGTTGGGGCAACGCAGAGGGACTATACAAAGTGATAGTCATTGTATCAGCGACTAGATGACCTGGTGAACTTCATACCACCTAAAACTGAATGATTTATTAGTGCGAGCAAAACAAAAAATATCATGCCGTTTTTTAGGGTTCCGTACCTAAAGGGTAAAACTGGACCCTATTACTAAGACTTCGCTGTCCGTCTGTCCGTCTGTCACCAGGCTGTATCACATGAACCGTGATAGTTAGACAGTTGAAATTTTCACAGATGATGTATTACTAACTAATAACTAATAATATGATGTATTACTAACTAATAATATTACTAACTAATACTAAAAACAGAATAAAATAAATATTTAAGAGGGCTCCCATACAACAAACGTGATTATTTTGCCGTTTTTTTTTATTTTAGCGATAGTAATGAACAGCAATTTGTTTGTATTTATTTATAAATAGATGCATACATAATATAGAACGAATTCGGATTATAGTGCACAAGTGTGTGCGCAAACACAGGTGCATTCCCCTTTCCATCACTCTCTTATTTCAATGGGACGGCAACCCGACACGACCGGAGAGAGATCTGGCGCAGGACCGACGGCTCGTAAACTCCCTTACCCGATGCGATCCTTAAATACAGCGATATCCATAGTTCAAAAAGTTCAATATGTATGTGATTGTACCTATATTGTGTGTATCTGTGTGTGCCAAATAAACTACTTTTCTTTCTTTCTTTAAGTGTCAAGTAGTCAAAACCAATTTCTTTTAACGTTACAAGCAATCGATTGCCAGCTGCCTTGTTGCATTACTCTTTGACCTTTAGGGCTCCAGCTGAATCTCCAGTTCTGAGATTATTGGGTTATTCTACTAAGAAATTGTTAGAAACAGCCCGTTGCCTGGATTGGCAATGAGCCCCGTTAAGAGCGTTCATCCGTTAGAACCACGCTGGAGTCAAGTTTGATGATTTCCGACGGACAATAAAACGAAAATTATATATATTATAATAGGTATGTATTATTTTATTATAATAATGTATTTAGCTTAATGTATTTGTGTATTTTTGTTTGTATGTTTATTTTACTTTGATATATTTATTATTAGACAATAATATGTTTTGGTTAAGTTAGTATAGTCTATTTTAAGTTTCCTTTTCAGTCTCTTTGTCACAGACACTGACACTGTGTCTACGTAAATTGTCCCACTATTTTGTCGCAGTATTGCTGGAAAAAAATCTAATTAAATAAGCTGTACCTTTGTGCTCTTTTATCTGTATTAAATTTTCTTTTTTAAGTTTATTGTGTATACATAAATAAATAATATGTTTAATTCGTAGATAAGATATTGACGTCAAATTGTTGAGGATTTCATAATCTAGTGCAGTGGTTCCCAACCTTTATCTGACCCGGGACCTATTTGATTTCTCTGATGTCAGCAGGGACCAGAAATTAAGAAGAAAATTAAGCTTCGTTATCTCAAAGTAAACTTATATCATATGGAATTATAGATATTAACCTATAGCATAACTAATCTTGAAATCAAAAGTAAAGAGAATTGTCATACACATAAATCACAAATTTCTAATAGAAAACTGGAATTACTTTGCATCAATGACATTTTTGAGGTGAAAAGATTGAAATTTTAAATCTTTTGCGGACCATATTTTAACTACGGCGGACCACCAGTGGTCCGCGGACCACAGGTTGGGAACCACTGATACTAGATCATGGCTGAAAAATATTTTCAAATGTTCGTATAGTTTTCTAATTAGAACTGTTTTTATTAAAGCCTTTTTAAACTAGCGGTTCATGGTCTACGCAGATGCTAGATAATAATAAAACCATAAACGTCAAACTTATAACAATATTACTATTAAACATTTACTAGTTCATGGATGAAAAACAAACATAATTACTTTAAGCTTTCATACAAGAAAATTATCCTGAAAAGTGTCAATTTTAGCAACTTTTCGAGTTATTAAACGTGTTAGTTTAGGATGAAATCTGAGGTATTTCTGTTTATTTTTAGACATCGTAAATGCAGACATTTAGGTTCTAAGCCACTCGGGGGTAACGCTCTTACCGATATTAAGCTACTTATAATTATAATATAATACCCTTTATTAAGTAATAGGTAATTTCCAAATAGATTTTGAATTTCACAATATTAATTTAGAGTCAAACCTTTGAGCTTTGAATAACTCTCTAAAAGTTATTGTTGTATAGAGCCTAATAAATGCTTATATGTATATTCAAGCCTCCTTTTACGTAATTCGTTAACTAAATCATAACTGGGCGGAGGCTGGAGTCTTGACATAGTAACCGATCGCCTATCGACCGAATTCGGTCGATAAGTCCTAAGGCCTGTACACAATTAATCTCGAACGCGATCCACGGATCAGATAATTGATTTCTTAACGACCGAATTTGGTCGGTAGGCGATCAGTAACTTGGGCTCGCCACAATTGCGGCGGTAAAGCCCTTTTTTGGGTAGTGGCGAGAGAGACGCCACGGCGCGGCGGCGTCCTCACCTTCCACCTGACGCAGTTACTCACGGATCACGGCTATTTCGGGAGGTATCACTATATTTTGAATGACACAATAGTTTAGAGACTAACTAGTAACCTTACCTACCTTTGAGCACTGTCTTTGAATGACTCTCTGAAACTATTGTTGCGAACTATGTCACACAATTTCAACTATAGCAAGCAGACAACGGAACGGTGTAGGAAGTGACTCCGCTCTGTTCCCTTTGACTTTAGACGACCTGACTTCAATGCTGCTACTCCCTTACGCATCTGTAATGCAACATAAAATATCCAGTTCCTGTTGGTGAAATAATTTACGATGCAAAATATTATGGCAATCCGAAATCAAATATACCTAGGTTCATTTTATAGATAACGTCGTAGCATCGAGAAGAAAAAAAAATTTTTGCAATCAACTTTTAGAGGGGAGATGTTGGAGGAACTTTGTATGAAAGAAGTTCTTTGAAGCCACGGTCGATCTACGCGATCGAAGTTGCCGTGATTAGCAAGTTTATAATGAAGATCTAATAATGGGATTAGCCCTTCAAAAAACTCGAACAAGTGCAAGTCAGACTAGCGCACCGAGGGTTTCGATCGAATCTTGTTCTTTTCCGAGTATACATTACCTACGAAACTATGAAAGCAAAATATAGCAGGTAATATTGAAGGGCAAACTTAACTTTGTTGTTGAAAAAATGTTCTCCCATACATCAATGTACGCCACGGTCAAATCTTCAACCGAAAATATAAGTTTGTGATCGTAAAAAAATATTTTTGTACTGTAAGATCTATCTTCTTGCCAAATTTCATGAATCTAGGTCAACGAGAATTACCCTATAGGTTTTGATTCCCTTGCGAACATCAAAATATACGCCATAAACGGAGCACAAACGGCATGCTGCCTGTGTTGACTTAGAAGTTTGACTTTTCACTGCTCCAAGGGGTAGCAGGCCTGAGTACTTGATATTAATTTCAGCTTGATTCTTCCACGCGTTCTTGAGAAAAAGGGTCTAGACAGATCGACAGACAGACGGAAAAACAGACAAATGGGCAACAAAGTGATCCTATAAGGGTTGCCTTTTTGCCGACTGAGGTTCGGAACCTTAAGAGGACTAATATAAAAAGTGCTTTAAGTCAACCAATACAAAACAGCTTATTCTCGCGGCTTCTGCCTCAGGAACTGTACATTTTTCTGGAATCAAAAGAAGCCTACGACTGTCGTCCGTGACATTCTTTGCCTAAAGAATTTCCCTTTAAGTCAAATCAAGTAATTTGAGATCATCTTTAAAAAAACATAAAAAAAAACAAATGAAAAAAATAAAGTATTAATTACTAGTTGCCGCCCGCGTGTTTGTTGAAAATTATCCCAAGGGAACATGCTCCCGAGATAAAAACTATCCTATGCCCTTTCCTGGGACTCAAACAATCTCTAAGTATACCAAATTTCATCAAGATCCGTTCAGTAGTTTTTGCGTGAAAGAGTAACAAACATACACATACACACTCACAAACGTTCGCCTTTATAATATTAGTGTGATTAATTTAAATTAAGAAGAATACGATAAATACGGCCTAAAAAGTTTAAAACATTTTCAATAACAATACTGAACTTGTCTCCCCTAAATCATCTGTTTGTTTCAGCGGGGTTGTTAACTTCATCTGCGTGTAATAAATTATATTAAATACACGTCCTGTTGTTTTCAAGCATTTTCCAAATCCGGAATGGAGCGTATATCGCTAAATTCAATTAAGTCGCTTACTACGGTGCAAGTTATGAGCGAATGGAGGAAATGCATTTTATTAAAGGATAATCCTTTTTGCAAGTTTTTTTTTGACGTGACAACGTCTAATAAATTGATGAACGCCGGCGGCACGCACGAAAAAGGATGACTCATTGTAACGTTACGCTCATTGTACCGTTACGATCATTTCATCAATGTTTTGTTATGACGTTGTCAAGTTAAACTATCCGTATCCGTCCGTAAACCGACTTTACAGACAACCAATTTTTTTTTAAATTGTTTTGTTTTACTTCTATGTAGCATGCGTTTGATTGATGTTTTGATATTATATCAGTTTGTTAATAGATAGAATAATAGATAGAGGTGTGCTTATTATAAACCAGGCTTTAAGGCTGCCAAAAAAGCATAACAGTATCTATGCAATTGGCATAAAGCGAGCCTCACTGTGCAGCAACTGTCAATGATGCCTGGTTCAATTAGCACTTTTCCTTCTACATATTTAATGTAAACGAAACTTATTCTCAGAGCTTTTGAAATTAAAGGCCTATTCCACCAATTCCAAAAGCAGTAAAGTTGACCATACCGTTTTCAGAGGTAGTGAAATCTAGCAAGTAATTTATGTTAACAGCCAATGGCGACTATATAATTAGACTGGTGCGTTTGCTTGCGCTGTTTTTTAGAGTTGTGAATGTGTGTTGGTGGCATGACTGTCGGTTGGTGAAGTACTATCGGTACTAATCAGTAGCCAGATAGCAACTACACGCGCGAGGTATTGGGCGCGGTAGTCACCTTCTTTTTTAAATGACTTCAAGAAGAGGAGGAGGTTCTCAATTCGTCGGAATCTTTTTTTTTTATGTATATCCCCGATTACTCGAAGATGGCTGGACCGATTTGGATTTTTTTTGTTTATTTGAAAGTACTTCCCAGGTGGTCCCATGGTCATCAAGTCAGGATCTGATGATGGGATCCTGGAGAAATAGAGAGAACTTTTCAAATTTTATAGGCACACTAGAAGCGATTTGGGTAGTTTTTGGAAGAGTACTTTCTCGGAGTGGTTCCATTTCAATTTGGTGAAGATCATCAGATCTTCCAACCGACCGAACTTTAATTTCGGAAGTCGGTGTCAAAAAACGAAAAACCAACCAAAAATACCGACTGCCGAAATTAAAATTATTTAATACTTTTGTAGTGTTTTTTATTTGGAAGTCGGTTGTATTTTTTTGTAAAAAAATTGTCTTATATTTACCATTTCAGAGTACAGGCAACGGATATATATTTATTTATCTATGTTTATTATATCACTAGTGGAAGTCACGCGGTTTCACCCACGTAGTTCCCGTTCCCGTGGGAGTACGGGGATAAAATATAGCCTACGTTACTCGCTCATAATGTAGCTATCCATTGCTGAAAGAATTTTTCAAATCGGTCCAGTAGTTTTTTAGTTTATTCGTTACATACAAAAATACAAATATTTCCTCTATATAATATTAGCATAGATATAGATTGGTGATAGCTCACAAGTAAAGACAACAGGAATCCTACCAATCTCTCCCCGCTTGTCCCCTGCACCACAGGGGTAGTAGGCGCCTCTAGCGTGCTCTCGAAACATAAATCGAAGCCCGTTAAATCAGGCCTGGCCAATTCTCACGGGGATTCTCCTCTTTAAAATTTACTTAACGAACAATAAGACGTTTTATATAATTTCTAATTAATTATTCTGCGCCTCGCCCTTTGAATTTGTCTTTTGGACGACTTAATGAAACTGTTTTAAGCTTTTATCAAAAGTTTTTTAAAGTTGTATGATGGGGATCTACTTTTTCAAGGGTTTTCGGGAAACAATTTTATTTATTGATAATCGTAGCTGGGCCACTTTTATAACGCAATTTAACAACGATCATCATAGATTCTAAACAATTTTTAATGAAATGCAACCATTTCATGAAATAGTCAGCCACATCTTGAAATGACTATTGTAGGATATGGCCACGATATCCTACTTAATATTATAAACGCGAAAGTTTGTAAGTATGGATGGATGGATGGATGTTTGTTACTCTTTCACGCAAAAACTACTGAATGGATTTTGATGAAATTCGGCACAGTGGTAGATTATAGTCTGGAATAACACAAAGGATACTTTTTATCCCGGGAATATGTTCCCTTGGGATAATTTTTGACAATCACGCGGGCGGAGCCGCGGGCGGCAACTGTAATTATATATTTCAAGGCTTAAAATGCACTAAAAAATCAAAAATAGAAAAAAGTTCTACCTTCGTTGCTGTTACTGTATGTACAGAATTTATAATACATGAGCGTTTTAATCCTTTAACATTCGCATTAAAATATCACACATATATCCTCCCAAATTACAGCACAAAACAAAAACAGAATATCCCACCCAACAAATATTCGCAACAGAATATAAATATTAAATAAAAACAACACCCCGGGGCTTCACCACCTAATAAATTACTTGCGCAAATAGAAAAATAAAAGTCCCTTCACACAATAAACACGTAGATTGTGCACTAATTCGAAATAACGTTGTTATAATAGGCACAAACAATGATTTATATACGCTCGCCGGGCCAGCGCAGACGCTGTTACAAATTACCCTTAATCGGTTTATTTACCTGGGGGGAAGTGGATCCTGTAGTCTACCACAGCTTTATTACCAGCTTCATTGCTAGACAGTTTAAGACTATTGTCATAAGATGTAACGATCGCTCTCTGTAAGCTTATTGAGGTAAGCTATTGTGATTTGATTGGGTATTGTTGTTTCGGTAGCAGTTAACATGAGATGAGATTACGGTTATGGGATGCATAAAACTGAACATATGTCCTGGAAAACGAGAAGTGACATCGCGAACATGGTAGACTCAGATGGCGGGAGGAGTTCGACAACTACAAGCATGATTGGACACCACCATGAGCTCAAAATAGAGGGGATTTGAAAGGACAAGTGTAACCTCCCATTTCCCTGTCTTTCTATTTGCCCTGTAATGGGGTTATTTATATTTTAACAATAACATGTTACACTTTCTCCCACATTTCCGTGTTGATCAGTCCGCCAGTCGTAACCCAAAAACAAGTTCAAATTTAATGAAATCTTCAGAATAATAAAACCAGTGTCGATTCCATCTTCTTGGAAAAAACAAGAACACTCATCTAGTGGGTGGGTGGGTGATAAGGACTCATCGAGGGTTTTTAATCCTTTGTAAATGAGCTGGCAGTTCTCACTAAATCTGAAGTGGATTTAGTTACACTCCCAGTACTCCCACGCATCTCGAAAATGCTACACCCACTGATGTTGGAATAATAATTAATATAAATTCGGTTGGAGTTACTGTCTTAGAATGAATGACAGATATTGTAACACCAGCGACTCCTGCTAGTGTTACTTATTGTTGTTATTATAAATAAAACTATATTGGAGATTTGAAACTTTAAAATATATTAGTTGTCTGCCTTCAAAGAACGTTGGAACCAGAGTCCCTGATAAAAACAAAACATATTTTCACATTCGTATTTCAAATTCTTCTAGTTTTCACCTGATGCTTCCAAAGGCTACCTTGTCTGCCAGAGACCTGCATACAAGGATATCCTCTTTACAATATATAGAATACACTTTTATTGCAAAACAACTTACATGCATCTTAATTATAATAACTTTGATATTATGTAGAAACATGAGCTCACACATTATCCCATTTGGCCCTGGGGTAGACGAAACTACATAACGTGATATAAATTTAGTCATACAAGCACGCTGGTTGTGAATGCTACGCATCTGACCTTTCTTAAGAATTTCTCCATTGAGGTCCTGTATAAGTTCTTCTAAAAATATTTATATTTATGTAGGTACCAGTTTAGTTGGTTTTCGGCCTATCAAAAAGAGATTGGGCTTTTATCGAACTCCAGAAGGCCAGTTCTCGTATTTAAAAAGCGTTCAAGTTAATGTCGCAATTTTATCTCAGGAACGATCAATGCCAGAGTTGCGAAAGAATTAGGAGGAACACGGATGGGTTTTAGTCAGTAAGAGTCTGACACTCCCTTCCGCGGTAGGAGTCATTTGATGATTTAACATGCTTAAAAAAAACAAAAAAGGTACAATGACAAAAAATTGTCGAAATGTTGACAAATTAGTAGTGTAAATGTAAGCGACTGCGTAGCGAAAGTTCCTTTAAAATACAAGAATCCTCAGACTACGTTAAATCTTCTAAACACTATATAAGCTCCTTCAAAAAGATGGACTGAGTACCTATCAAAGTCAAAGTCAAAACGTTTATTTCAATTAGGCCATTAAACGGCACTTTTGAACGTCATCGTTTACAGTTCAGTAAAAATAATAGAATTACATTAATAAAGTGACTCTACTGTCCATTCGGAAAGGTAGATTCTTATGGAGAAGAACGGACAAGAAACTCCATAGTTACTCTTTTCAAATAATGATTTTACAAAATTTGGTATACAAAAATTAATTTAATATTATGTGAGGACGATGCACCCAGAGTATGCTACTTATAAGAACAAAGTATCACCAGCAGAGGTAAACTTATTAATTTCTTAAAGAAATTTAGGTAAATGGTACTCACATATTTACAAACATTAATGGTTCCACCATTAATTAAACAACAGTGTGTGAGTCAACAGAAAAATAAAAACACAAAAAGTTACTCAGTCCTACCCTTCGTAGTCCCTATCATGTTATGTAGCAGCACATTCTGCCACAAATTCCATTTGTCGCGCCAGACTGATAGACAATTTAGCGCCCATACTCCGGCTCATTGCGTATGCGCTACATTTAAGTGGGACAGCCTTAGCTTATGTTACGTGGTTGCAGAAAACCTAGAAAATGAGGGATAGTTTGAAGGTTTAGAACAAATACTAGACAGCCATTGATAAAGAAGCTTCTGACGGCACGGTTGGCGCAGTGGTTGAGCGATTGACTGCTGCGCTGCGTGTCACGGGTGCAATTCCCGGGCGGAACAAATATTTGTATGGCCTACAGATAGTTGTTCCGGGTCTGGCTGTTTGTGTTTGTGACTTTGTATGTTTGTAAACGCACCCACGGTACAGGAGAAATACCTAGTATGGGGCAACGTTTTAAAAAAAAACAAAATATATATATATGTGGAAGCTGCATTGGTTTTTATAAAAAAGTAACTTGTGAATTTGAGAATTGGAGGTTCTTTGTTTTGAGAGTTCTCTTTTTCTTACTTTTACTAGCTTGTGCCAGCGGTAGTCCAAATTCGGACCACATCCCAAGAAAATATATTCCCGGGATAAAGTTGAACTTCCAACTGCATCGCGCCGCGACACAAGCTAAATGTGCTCCTGCCATATTCTAAAGACATTTTCCGTCACAACACAGTATTCACACTGCGGGGCACGTGCCCAGTTTGCGTGGACGATGTAAGACTCTGTAATATCCGACACGTGTCTTACTACGGAATATGAAGTACCGTTAATAGTTTATCGATTTATATATGTGGAAGCTGCATTGGTTTTTATAAAAAAGTAACTTGTGAATTGGAGGTTCGTTGTTTGGAGAGTTACCTTTTCTTATTTTTACTAGCTTGTGCCAGCGGTAATCCAAAATCAGACATCATCCCAAGAAAATATATTCCCGGGATAATATTGAGCTCAGTAGATAGTTCCTCAGAGCGATAGAGTAATTTCTTAATAATAACATTAAAATAGGAGTAGCTAGGTTAAATAGACAGAAATAGCTAGTTAATATTTAAGTTACTTATATTAATGTATTATTATTTAATTTTTCAGATGAGAGCCCAATTTAGTTAAAAAAAATAGATTATTAAAAATAGATTCTTTGATTGGTTAAAAAAATCGACAGTTTATATCCGACCAGTCTCAATAACGTATCTACCTTTAACCAACTATCAAATTAGTTACCAACAGTAGCGTCATGTTTGTCTTTCAAACGTCATGTTTGAAAGACAAACATGACGTTTCAGCTACTGTTTACAGTGTACTGGTAGCTAATTTGACAGTTAGTAAACCGGCCATCAGTTTACAGCATGGACCGTAACGTAAGGTAACCTTTTTTTTTTAACGTTGGCGAATCATCAAATGACTTCTTCCACTCTGGGTGGAGCAGAAGCGCGTGTCAGACCCTTACTGACTAAAACTCATCCGTGTTCCTTCTAAAGCCCTTTGCGTTCCAGGGCCGTGGTGACTCTTTCGAACAAATTCCGCATCCCTGGCAGTCTCTGGCCCTAGCGGGTCCCGCCTCCTATGCTGACATCTCTTTGAGGCGTGCGTAGAACACAAGACGCCATCGATCCGAGCCTGGTAACGTAAGGTAAGCTTACCATTGAACTTATTCATAGTTACAAACATAAATTCTTCAAACTGTGGCTCATACGACCAACACGAGGCGACCAAGATAATTTGTGCTCTGACGAAAAGTGACGAGGCATACAATTATTCAAATGAAGGAAAGTTCATTTCTGTTACAGCCTCAAATGGTTCAGTTTCAAAATGTCCAGCTAGTCCAAAACTTTCTAAGCAGGGCAAGTCTTACCTGACTTTTAAATTGCTACAGAAACGGGGTAACTTAAGAAATAACTAAACGTAACACGATCATCGATTCATACTAATGTTAAAATGTGAAAGTGTGTTTGTCTGTCTCTATGTCTGTCTATTTCTTACCTCTACAAGTCTTAACGGCTGAACGGATTTGAATTAAACTTGGCATACGCGTAGACCATAAACCAAATAAGAACTTTAAATACTTTTCATCCCGGTAGAGAAACACTTTTCATGCGGGCGAAGCCGGGGACGGAATCAGGTGAAATCACACTAATATTATCAAGGCGAAAGTTTGTGAGTATGTGTGTATGTTTGTTACTTCTTCACGCGCAAATGGCTGGCTGGACCGATTTAGATGAAATTTGGTATAGAGATTGTTTGAAAAAGACGTAGGTTACTTTTTATCCCGGGAGTATGTTCCCTTGGGATCATTTTCGACATTAACGCGGGCAGAGCTGCGAGTGGCAACTAGTATATATTTTTTTTTTAAGAAAACGTTCCCCCACACTAGGATTTTCTCCTGTATCGTGGGTGCTTTTACAAACATATAAATTCACATACACAAACAGCCAGACCCGGAACAACTATCTGTAGGTCATACAAATATTTGTTCCGTGCGGGGATCGAACCCGCGACACGCAGCGCAGCAGTCAATCGCTCAACCACTGCACCAACCGTGTCGTCAAAATAAATATTCATAAAAAAGGACAGACCATATCAGATTTCTCAAATCCTACCTCAATCTAACAAAAGCTCCTGTTCCATACAAACATTGAAATAACCGAATCTAAATCAATATGGCCGACGCGAAGGCGTTCGTTCCTCGTGACGTCACTTCACATGTCCCGTCCGGATATTGCAGTGCTGCGCGCTCAAACTTAACACGGAGTTGAGCACTGTGACGTCAGAATATGGCTTAAGAATGAAGCGAGTTGGAAGCTCGGTGTAATATTATGAAGTAGTGTGGTAGATTAGGGTTGGAATGTGGAACTGAAGTATGGAAATTGACTTACTGTAAGTGGGTCAATTTCAAGATATGATCCCCTGCCGCCTGCCAACCATGGTTCCTAATTATGTTACCGATTGGCTACTGAGAGCACCGATATAGAATAATTATACTTTTTAGAGTTCCGTACCTCAAAAGGAAAAAACAGAACCCTTATTGGATCACTTTGTTGTCCGTCTGTCTGTCCCTCCGTCCGTTCGTCTTTCTGTCAAGACTCTGTATCTCGGGAACGCGTGGAGGTATTGATTTGAAAACTATATACTCAGGTCTAGAGTCGACAGTCCCTTAAAATCAAACTTCTAAGTTAACGAAAAAAGAATACGGCCGTTTATGCCGCAAAAAAGATATATTTAGACACTCTCAACGGAATCAAATGTATAGGACACTTCCCGTGGACCTAGATGCACGAAATTTGGCAAGAAGATAGATCGTAGAGTACAAGTATAGGAAAATGTCTGAAAATTGGGAATTTATAGTTTTATCATACAAAATAGCATTTTTTTACGATTACAAACTTATATTTTCTCTTATTAAGATTTGACCGTGACGTACGGAACGTATGTATGTATGGGAGAAAAATTTTTCACCAACATTTACCTGCTATATTTTGCTTTCATAGTTTATAAACTTCCGTAGGTAATATATACTCGGAAAAAAATCAAGACCCGATCGGAAACCTCGGTGCGCAAGTCCGGTTTTTAAGGTGCGTTTGCACTCGTATCGCAATTGCTAACTGTCAAAAACACCTCTAATTTCGCTACAATTTAACAGGTTTCTGACATTGACTGTCGCTGATATTGCGACTTGAATTTGAATAATATAATAATATCTTGGGACAAATCACACACGGTCATCCGATCCCAAACCAGGCAGAGCCTGTGCTATGGTAACCAGACAACTGATAAACATACTTATATATTTCTAAATACATACATATTATAGACAAATTACACCCAGACACAGAACAAATGATCATGCTCATCACACAAAGATTTGTCCCGGGTGGCAATCGAACCCACGACCTCCGGTTTAGCAGTCAGGGTCACTAACCACTTGACCAATAGGCCAGTCATAAATGCTATTTAAGAACGATAATTCGCCTTCTGCAGTGCCTGCGTATGGGCTACGCTAATAATGCTGGTCATCCACAATATCATCATTTTATGACACGCAGCAAACTATTGATCCCTACATTGGTGAAAAACAAACTGCCTACTACTAATACAAAATACTTAAGACTTCAACTAATACAAAAATACGCCAAAAAAAACACCTGACCCTTTCCCTACCAAGCCGTAATGTTGTCACAAAACATAATTAATCATAAAAGGTGATATACATACTTTAATCGAAAAGATAGTGAATTAGCATGGAGCCATTTGGCCCATCGTTTGCATTAAGGTACGCTGGCGACCTTAGATTAATGGACTCGGACGCGTATCTGCCAAGTCTAGTGTGGACTGCTCAGAACTTGTGTAGGTATGTTGTCTACGAGTTGAAACCATTATGTGTCACCGGAAAATGGCAAACTCCGTAAGATTATAAAATAACTTGAGAGATTGTAAACTCTCGATAAATTGTCAACTGAATATTTGGAATACTTTTTTACGCATCAAAATTTGATAGTCTAATGCGTACCTACTATAGTTTTGGAGACTTTATTGCAGTTAAAAAGAAAACTCGAAGCTTTTATCTCAATTAAACCATTTACAGGCACTTTTGAATTGTCAAGATCGGTCAGTCAAGGTCAGTGAGATGAAGCTATTTGCATGTTCCAAAGCGTAGATCTCTATGGAGAAGAACGTGCAAGAAACATGGACGCTATTTTAAATATAATAAACTGTTACAAAGTGATGGTTATGTCACCGGAAAATTGCAAACGTCGTAAGATTGTAAAATATCGCGTGAAATTGTAAACTATTTTTTCTTAATACGGATATATGTATAACTATTGAATTTGGATGGGATTGATTGTACACAAAACGATTTTTTCATAAAATATCGAAAAATTATAATCTAATAAAGATTTATTATAATCTTACGGAGTCTGCAATTTTCCGGTGACAGTTACATCATTCATGTTAAAATTATATATATCAACACTCAACACTTCCTGTCAGTTCTAAACATTCTTTTTCGTCTAACCAATTAAAATATTTTTTTTAAACTCTATCTTTAGTACGTGCTGATTTAACCCAGATTTTTTCAAGACTTAGAAATCTTGAAAACGTACATTAACAATTCGATGTGATAAAGGTGCAATATCTACATTTTCGGCATCCAAGAGACGCTAAAAAATCTTCTACGATCTGACGGTTTAAGCGAAAACTACAGCTCAAATAAATGACTGCTTGAAAAGGAACATTTGATTTGAAAGAAAAGAGAGAAAAAGAGTTTATTTGGACAAGCATGACGCATGCCAAAAAATTTATAATACAAAATTACAAAAATTATGCATGTTAAGAAGATATGCGTCACATTCGCGCAAAACGGCCATCGCTACAGAGCCGAAAAAAAACCTTTTTTTTTTTCAGAATTGCTATCTTCTTCCAGTAGCCTATAGCGTTCCTCATGAACACATAATTTTCCAAATCCGAACCCAAAACTATGAGGTATATTGAAAAACACCGAAAGGAGTCTTGAGTCCGATTTTGAATAACACTAAAACTACATTATTGGATTTTTGAAAAATCGATTTTGCTAGCAAGGAATCGAACCGATTGATTTTGAAAAATAAAACACACCCTGTATTATCACACCATCCAAAAGTGTCGCTAATAAGGATCAAATTCTGGAAAGTAATAACATAATATGGCAAACTAAAGAAAAGTGCATAATACTTTTTTAATTTTCAAAAAAAAAAAATGACAACTGACAAATTTTCAAAAACCTATGATGCAGTTTTAATAGTTTTCAACAACAACGGGTCCAAGAATGTACAACTGCATCATTGGACTTTTCAAAAACGATCAGTTACGAAGGTGGGTACGTTTAGTTAGAAATCTTAAAAGTAATTTGTTAAAAATGAACACTTTCCTTTCTTTTTCTTCTCCTCTCGGTGTTTTTCGCTAATCCTCATAGTTTCGTATTTGGCCACCCACGCATACTTACGCAACGAAAAACTAAAAAAAAAACCTGAAATATCAATAAACAAAACAAACACTTCAGTACCTATAAAACATTTATCTTCATTCCCGAATCGGAAACTTGACCTAGATGTTAAATGAGGATAAGCAGTTTTTAACGACATCGTCAATATTTATGAATAAATTATGCGTCCCAAAAGCATGATTATTATTTATACATAGAAGAGGATTCCCAATAAATGTCTATAACTTCCGACACTCATCAATAGGTAATGCCAGAGAAGGTCCTGGCTGGCTAACTAATAATAGCCTCACGGGTCAATCTTCGAGGTTAAGCAACTCGTGCCAATGTTGTTTCATGGATGCATGACCATCCAATACATACCGAAGCTCCTACGTTACTTCTTCAGCTTTTTTTTAAAGGATGGGAAATCATCAAATGACTTCTTTCGTTCTGGGTAGAGCGGAAGTGCGTGTCAGACTCTCACTGACTAAAACCCATCTATGTTCCTTCTAAAGCCCTTTGCGTTCCAGGGCCGCGGTGACTCTTTCGAACAAATTCCGCAACCCTTGTTGCATCTTCAACATTTGAAGATCTTTAGATAGAAAAGACAGTCAGACGCCAGAAAAGCTGACACCAGTCTTGCTAAATGGTACCGTGTCCCCAGTTACTGGGTTGTGGAGCTCAGAAAGGCAGTCGACCTACGTCCAGCCGACCTCAACTTTAGAAAATCCCAAATCTCCATTCTATCTAGTAATGTAAAACCTGCACTGGACTTTATAAATGACCAACAACGTTCCAACGTAATTCAAATATACGCGTCCCAAAAAACCTGTGAGTGTCCATTTTTCCCTTCTCCACTTCACACCCCTAGCTCAAGGGTAGGAAAATAACCCTCTCGCATAGTCGGGGTAGCGTCCGACATTCATAAGATATGACTTGTATACAAATGTGTGAAAAAGGTTCTGACAAATTATGTTTATCATAAATATCATTTTGTAGAGTGACGTTTTCACTTTCTAGGACAAAAATCTTTCTGTATTTTGTTTTTTTTCTTCGTCATCATTTGTTTTGTTTCATTTGCATTGAATTCAGAAACATTTGAAGGTACAACGGTCCTTTTTATATTCGATTGTTTGAACATCCGGCTCGAAGGACCGAATTGTAATGGGAGATCTAAAAGCTATAAGACTGTATATTATTTATGGTCCCAAGAATTGACCATAAACTCAAATTCAACGTCAAAGTTAATTTATTTATTTCAACTAGACCATTAAAATGCACCTTTGATCGTCAAAATTACAGTTTGAAGATAAAATATTATAGTGACTCAAGTTGTCCATTCGTAAAAAGTAGATTCTTATGGAGAAGAATGAACAAGAAACTCCATAGCTACTCTTTTCAAAATACTACCCAGATGATTCTCAATTTGAATTTGCGGAAGTTCGGTGAAAGTTAAAATAATGTTTTATCTTCCAAGCGAAGAAAAATAGTAGAGTAACTTATTTTGAGCTCTGAAAATAATTTGAAAATAATCACTGAATAAGTAACTTTGTTTAGGCCTGACCGAATCTATGAATAATAATATAATCTATAATCTATCTTTCGAATGCCTTGATGCATTAAGTCCGCCCACGTACCACTATTGTACATAAAGTTTAAATAAATAAATCTATTTATTTACCAACATTGGTAACTTGTTAATATAACCCAAATTCCTGACAACTTTTTCCACTACGGAAGGGAAAGAAAAACATAACAACACTAAAATAAAAATAGGTATGAATTCTCATTAAAACAAGAGCTTCAATCTTAACTAAAGAACAACTAAAAATAACTCAAAATCTTCATAAAACTAGTAGTAGCAATATCACAGATTTCGTGAGGAACGCGATTCTCTTTAAACCAACAAATTGGCTGTGTTTAAATATCTTCCATACATACACATTTAGAAATAAATTAAATTGAAGGTTTGTTTGTAATATAAAAAAGAGCGTTTTACTTAATGCTTATAAAAATATACATACACCATATACACCACCTATAAAAAAACACCTTTTTTATTTTACTTCTCTTTGTCTGTTTGTTCCGGCTTATCTCCGAAACAGCTAGACCGATTTTGATAGGATTTTCACTGACAGATAGCTGATGTTATAAGGAGTAACTTTTGCTACTTTTATTTTAGAAGAAGGATTAGGGTGCCGTTAAAAAAAAACCATGAAAATAATTTTAACGCGGGCAAAGCAGCGTGCATATACCTATTCTAAAATATGATAATTCTGCGTTCATAGAATGTGGAGGCTAAGAACTTAGACCGTAGGGTTGGCGGCCCAAACGTTCGCTGAATATTAAATAAGGAAATAGAATTGTTAATACGGAAGATAGGGTTAAGTAAATACATGTATGAAAGCCAATTACTTAGATGAAATATTTGGGTTATGGAATTTGAAGTGAAGGAAATTTGAATCTACCAGGGTAGCGGGATTTTTCAAAAATGGTTACCTTGTGTTACCAAATTCCACCCGTGTTACTTCAATTTGTTCCAGGACCACTCCTGGAACAAATTGAAGTAACACGGGTGGAATTTAGTCAGTAAGAGTCTGACACTTCACCTCACACCGCCCGGAGCGGGAGTCATTTGATGATTTCCCACACCATTTTTATTCAAGACCAGCTGCCAGCACTTCGGACCAGCCTAGCTTGCAGTAGCCATCTAAGCAGTCTCGCCACCTCTTCCTTTCAATATGTTCATGGTAAATGAAGTTTGATAGTATTAATTGATTTTATTATTCTACTAGCTTTTGCCCGCGACTGCGTGCATATCCCGTGTTTTCCCGTTCCCGAAAGAATTTTCCGTTCTCGTATAGCCTATATCCTTACTCATGAATGTGACTATCATATACAAAAAAAAAAATCTAAATCCGACTGGTAGTTCTAGAGATTAGCGCGTCCAAACAAACAAACTCTTCAGCTTTATTATGAGTATAGATATATTATTTCAACTAAAATCTATTTAAAACCATAAAAAAATTCACGATCCCTACCACAGAAGGCTTCCATTCCACCGCCGCCCTTACAACCCTCAAATATTCTTCAAAACAACCCCAATACCTCAGAGTGTAACAGATAACATTACCTATGAACACTCAAAACCGATGCTCTAGAAGGTTATGCTAAAAATGAGAACGGACATATCGCCCGGGGCCCCATTAATCCTCCGACATTCCGGGCCCCAAGGGCGAGGGGCCCGCTAATATACTTCACATAATTAAGGGACACGAATTTTATGATCGTATTTTCTGAACTGGCACTTAAATTAAAGGGGCAATTGGTTATTGTGTTTATACTGTTTTATTTAAGTGCTTATCTTCTATAGAAGAGTGAGTGAGAGGTATTGAGTTTGGTTTAAACACTACTTGTCGCGTTATTGGTGTGATACTATTTGTACTTTTGTTGTATGCTACATCATGGTATCATGACGGCAACGTCGTAACCGTATAAAGCGAAAACGTTTAAAAAACTGGATCTATGGTCAGTTTGAGCTGCGCTTTTGACGAAGACTTCAATGGAATGAAATATGGTTACGTCTCTTCTTCTACAATGTAGCTCGCCCAGCGCTGCGTTGAATAATGAGCAATTTTAAAAGTCAGGAACCTAACTGCTAAAAACCTTTGGCCACCATTCTCAGTGAGTCAACTCACTACCTGTAATATAAATGAATCCTAACATTTAAATTCTTCCGTTACTGACTGACTGAGTGAACGACAGACAACGCACAGCCGAAACTACGGAAGAAATCTGAAATTAAGCATGTAGCTTCCTTGGGGGAGTCGAGTAGCACTAAGAGGGTTTCCCGAAATTCCTACGAGAACGGGAAAAATCGGGAAATACGCGTATGAAGTCGCGGGCGAAATCTAGTCAGTCATATAATGAACTTCTCCTTCCTAGCTAAAACACTAGGAAGTTGTATCGGGCGGGCGTTTTGGAGGATATCGTTTTGTAAACGTTGACGTTCAGAAAGTGCTGGCACTCAGCCTAATTTGAATAAATAACTTTTGATTGGTTTTAAAATAAACCAGAGGCTTTTGGCAAAGTGTCAGTCTTCAGGTATTCAATACGTAACAATTGAGCGCTTGTCAATCCCATATATTTTCGACTTTTAACAATCGCTATTGCTGATAAAATGTCACTTGAATGGACTGACCCTTGCCGTTTTTATGATGATATGAATTTTCCTGACTATACAACATTTATGTATATCTAGGAACAAAATAGTTTTAACTAAATTCTATTTCTACTTATAAAGTGAGAACAAAGCGAGCGGAGTTCACATAAATTATAACAAACTTATCTTTCACATATTTCTTCAGATATGAGAATTTAAAACCTCGTCGCTAAAATAAAGTGCCAGTAAGTCTAGATTTTTTGTATCGCACTCTATTCAATTCAGGTGAACCCGCGGAATGGGATTTCAGATTAGAATTTGCTGCAATAAAATTTTATTTTACAGAGGAATTGATAGATATTGAATTATTTCTAGTGAATAGTGTGGAAAATCTTTAACCAGTTTTTTAGAATATATTCAATATCATACAACCGGTTTATTAATCATAATGGCCTGATTATGATCAGGCAATTATGATTAATAAACCGGTTGTGTTGGAATATAATCAAACGCGAGTGTGGGTGGTGGGAGCGAGACAGAGCGTGGAATGTGTTTGCGTTTTGCGGGTATTACTTTTATGTTATTGTCAAGGTACTCGTGCTTGGTTTTAGACACATGATCACATCATAATTTTAAGTAGTATTTTGATCTTACTATATTTATTATATATTTTTTGTAGCTATTTTCACATACACAAAGGGCTTGGTTTTTGTTCGTCATGTCCTAGGCGACCACTAAAAATCAGCGCCGTGCTGTGGGTCCCCCACGGCACAGCATTACGCTAGGTGAAAACCTTTTTGCCACAAACACGACATGCATCTACTTCATATACAGGGTGTCCCAAAACTCAACGTCAAGCCGAAACGGGGTGACAGGATTGATCATAACCATCACGAGAAAAATCTGAAAAAAAATCTATCCCATGCAGTTTGAAAATTATGGGCATTTTAAGAAAAACCTAGAAATTTGATCAAACTGTACCATTTTTCGGTTATTGTGGTTATTATTTTTTATTTTTGTTCATTTGAACTTTAGAAACGTAATCCTAAATAACATTTCTAGAATCCCAATAAAAAATAATGACACAATTGCCTCAAGTTCCCGAGAATTGAGACTATTTGTTAAACTACGAATTTAAAATTTTCAAGATTCGTCGACTTTGACAGGCCCTCCTATAAAAAAAATGTACTAGAGTGCCTTGGCAAGTAGCATTAAAAGTTGGCGCATTTAATCAGAATTCTAAAATGGTACAATACTTGTTAGTTCCATACAATAGAAAAGAGTAAAAAAATTAAAACCTCAAGTAACCCGATTTTTGCTATCAGATTTTACTCAGTTAAAATGTTTTTAATTCGCACAAGCTCTAGGTAGGTTCTTAATTTTAAGGCAAAATGATGAGAGAGATGGATAATGGGTATGTTTGCCATGAGTGAGCGAGACAGATAGTGACGCCACGCATTGAGACGGAGATGCGTCGTTTAAACGAGTGCGAATGAAACAGATAGATGCTATGGCATCTATCTGTTTCATTCGCACTAGTTTCAGCCAAGCAAATGGCTACGCTACCAGTCCGACACCAACCAGTTAGTACGTTTCGCTCATTCGTCTACTGCGCACGTTCGTATTCGCTTGTGTTGATTTAGTACTGACAACTTTGGCTTCTCTTTTTGGACTTGAATCTTTGTGAATTGGACTTGTTGATAACATACCGGCAACTTTGGCTTCTCTCTGGACTTTTGTGTTGGCATCCTTTTTATCTACCATGCCTACGCGCTACACTTCACAAGAATATGCGAACATGCACCTCATTTATGGGGAATGCAGATGCAACGCAAGTGCTGCCGCTAGACTTTATCGTGACTATCTGTCTCGCTCACTCATGGCGAACATACCCATTATCCATCTCTCTCATCATTTTGTCTTAAAATTAAGAACCTACCTAGAGCTTGTGTGAATTAAAAACATTTTAACTGAGTAAAATGAGATAGCAAAAATCGGGTTACTTGAGGTTTTAATTTTTTTACTCTTTTCTATTGTATGGAACTAACAAGTATTGTACCATTTTAGAATTCTGATTAAATGCGCCAACTTTTAATGCCACTTGCCAAGGCACTCTAGTACATTTTTTTTATAGGAGGGCCTGTCAAAGTCGACTAATCTTGAAAATTTTAAATTCGTAGTTTAACAAATAGTCTCAATTCTCGGAAACTTGAGGCAATTGTGTCATTATTTTTTATTGGGATTCTAGAAATGTTATTTAGGATTACGTTTCCAAAGTTCAAATGAACAAAAATAAAAAAGAATAACCACAATAACCGAAAAATGGTACAGTTTGATCAAATTTCTAGGTTTTTCTTAAAATGCCCATAATTTTTAAACTGCATGGGATAGATTTTTTTTCAGATTTTTCTCGTGATGGTTATGATCAATCCTGTCACCCCGTTTCGGCTTGACGTTGAGTTTTGGGACACCCTGTATATATTCACGTTTGTTTTTTTTTTATTCTTATTTAGTTTTTAACATGTCTTTACTAACATAATTTAAGAACTACTAACACTATCGTCTTTTCGGTCGGTTTAATTTAAGCAAAATCCTCTAATGTATGTATGTCATTTTGTAGCAATGAAATACTTTTTCTTTCTTTCTTTCTAATCATAGCTAATAATAACAACCGCACAGGTCGATCTTCAAGCTTGGGTGTTAACGAGACTACTCCATGCCTCGGAAAACATGATAACCGCGAGTCCGCGACCGGTTGTCATTTGTAGATCATTACGAGTGGTCAAAGGCCTGGTAAGCTGAAAACAGTCTTACTTGGGGTCAGATGGGCAGTCGCTCCATTTTACATTACGTAATCCAGGATGCCAGCATCCTGGATTATGCAACTTTTACTATGGGACCAGCCCTGAAATCGCGAAAAAAAGTTAGTTATGCGCACATAAATGTATGGGGGAGTCGACTTTTTTTCGCGAGTTCCGTGTTGGTCCCATAGTAAAAGTGGGTCTTTATGATGAGTAAAATGACCCCTTAAGAGGTTTTGCGTTTATTCTGTTAATGATGTATAATCTTTATGAGACCTCTGTGGATTTATGTGTCAGAAAACCAAATCCTAAACAACCTGAAAACGCCATGACAAGGTCATCAAAGCTCTTTCATTTGCTAACATAAGAAGTTTATGCCCTGCACAATTACAAGTTTGACTTTTTCAGTGTTCTTTAATTAGAATTTTATAGAGTTCTTGCCACTTAATAAAATTACAAAGGTCTGCACACCCATTGTCAAGTAAAACAAAGACAGAATGTACTTCTAAAATTACTTATTTAATTTTGCGACATTTTGCGCACCAACACGCCATCTCTCTCTTCTTCGCTAGAAAGAGCAAGAACACTAACTTAGAACAAGAACGAATCTGCAAGTGTGTATGTTTCCAACATGGCTGCGGGCGTTTTGTTTAGCCAACGATCTGGTTTGGACCGGATATTACAAGTTGGTTGCCGCCTTGACGCGACTTCTATATTGTGCTGTTCTGAAGTACTATGTAAAGCTTTTTCGATGAAAATAAAATAAACGCATTCGCAGAGAAATCAGTTATTTGATTCTGCCAAAATAAACTTTGGGATGTTTCTAGCCTAGAGACTTGAGTTATTTGACTTTCTGAATTGTTTTGAAACCATTAAAAACGAACGAAGATATTTAACAAGAAAATAGACTTAGTGATCTTAAAAAAAGCGCTCTGGGTCATATTTTTGAAAACTTCTTTAGGCGCGTTGAGCACTTTTTGGGTGATCAAAAATCATGGAACTCGCGTCATCGTCACCGAACGCTGTAGCTTTCGCTTAGTTTTCACTTGTATCGACAGTCCCCAAAGACTGTCCCGCATGTTTTTTTTTTAGAGGGACAACTCAATCAATTTATGAAGCCTTTCCCCAACTTTGGTGAGGGCCGGCTTCCATTCGAGTTGGATGCTCCTGTACATTAATATTTTACAAAGAGAAACTGGCTATCAGACAACCACCTCTCACTTACTGGGTATCAAAACGTTTTTGTCAAGAATGGTTTTCAGGTTTTCATGGTACTGACTACCCGTAGCTACTGCTATAGATCTATAAGTGACAGCTGGGCTTCACGTGTTTACTGAGGCGAAGAGGTTGGTTTTTCATGGTACGTTACTTAACCTTAAAAGTCAGTCTTTGCTATTCATTACTAGCTTTTGCCCGCGACTTCGTACGCGCATATCCCGTTTGTCCCGTTCCCGTATAGTATAGCCTATAGCCTTCCTCATGAATGTGGCTATCATGTACAAAAATAATTTTCCAAATCCGACTGGCAATACCAGAGATTAGCGCGTTCAAACCTACAAACAAACAAACTCTTCAGACTTATTTTATCAGTATAGATAGCCACGGGTCCTCGCCCCCACAGCTAGGTAGGTAGTCTGATATTTATTTCTAAACTTAGTATCTCTCAAGAATAATATCTTAATTCCATTTCTAAAATCACAACAACAGCCCACACAAAATCAAAAAACAAATTACAGAACAATAATACCATCTCGTATCACATTACAAAAAAAATATATAAGGCGACAACTATTACATTCTACGCCCACAACCAATATCTCTGCCTAGCCCCAACGGGACATAGCTCGACCATACATTTTCGCCATCAAAAAATGAGTGACATACAAACAAAAACCTTTTACTGTCAACCAACACTAATATAGGGAACATCGCACATTTTTTTCATAAGAAATCTCAAAGGACAGTCTCAGAAAGTCGAGAAAGTGATATGGAGGCGTCCCCAAAATCTGCTACCGTAAAGAAAAGGGGCGCAACTGACCAAAACACAAAATGGTGAAAAAAATTCAAAAAGTATGAATTGTTGAAATTTTATTATTTTATTATTCACTAGTCCTGTAGCGGTCCGAGCCCGGAAGCTTGTAGAAAAATATTTATAAAACTGGCCAAGTGCGAGTCGGACTCGCGTGCAAAAGGTCCCGAACGTATTTTTTTATTTTTGTAACATGTCATTTTAACACTAGACTTCTTATAATTTTTTTCTGTATTCTGTAGGTAACGAACTATTATCTGCTTATTTTTCAAAATTTTAGGCCCAGTAGTTTCGGAAATATGGGGGATGATCATTTTGCGTCTAATTTATTGAATAATTCAAAACTATTTATTTTTAAATTATGAAAAAAATATAGTTAAAACTCAAAATAAGCTCTTTAATTTGGTATGTGAGACGATAGAGTTTGAAAACTTTTTTTTAATTTTCTAGTTTGTCCCCAAAAAGTCCATGGGTCCATGTTTGAGTCACAGAAGTTCATATGTGTACGACATTTCAACAGAATCGGTCCAGTACATTCCGAGAAAATTGGCCGTGACAGACGGACAGACAGGTAGATACCCGAGTGATCCTATTAGGGTTCCGTTTCTTACGGATGTTCGGAAGCCTAAAAAAACTAACTTTAGTCAGCAGCTTCATGAACGTCAGAAATTATCCCCTACCTATGTCCTTCTCCAAGATACAATCATTCTTTATAAAAAATTCTTTTCTTTCTTTCTTTCTTTTTTTTTAAAAAAAAAAACGTTGCCCCACACTAGGAATTTCTCCTGTATCGTGGGTGCGTGGAATTCATAGAATAGAATAGAAAACTCTTTATTATGTACACCATATACGCTGGCAAAAAATTAAATTCTACGTTAAAGCGTAACAAACGTTTCGCATTTGTAATATTAGTATGGATATGGATGTTACTAGATACGCCTTATTTCCCTGATCCCGAATATGTAAATAATTCAATTTTGCCTAAAAGCACAGATACACCCCTTTTCCTCTGGACAGCAGAAATGGTAGCCATTAATTTGGACCTTGGACATGACTGTGAGGCGACGACAGGCCATTCTGATAGGGCAGTGCGAGAAACTTGTTCTTGGTTTTTTTTTAAAGATGGGTTTGCTCTTGACTCTAGTCTCGGTCAGAGATGACAGAAACAAAGTCGACGATGGAGCGAGCTTACCCAGAAGAAGCCTGTTCACTCTAATTTTGAAAAGATTAGGGTATGCGTTCGGAAACACAGACGCAGTTAGAGAGTTCCACTCCTTTCCTGTGCGAATTATAAAAGACGTTTGGAAATGCTTAGTGCGAATTGGTACTTAATTGTAGCGTTGTTGCCTGTTTTTGGTAAGTAAATTAATTTAATTTAACATGTATTAAACAAAGAATTCAAAAGGATAATTAATAAATAAATAAATATTAATTAAATATATACACAACAATTACGAGCTTCACGTACTACGGAAAAAGTACAACAGAAAAATCTGACTATGAGGGAGATTAAAATTTTTTTATTAATACTTCTGGGAAAGACTAGCTGATTGTCAAACCATGGTTAATTAATTATTTATTCTTGGAAAGCATCACATAAATACCAATGAGGTAGATAAATAAATGTCTGATAGAGACTTCAAATCGTTTTATTTTTTTATACCTAATAATAAAACTAGCTTTTGCCACCGAAATTATGCCAAAAATCTATATTATAATATATCACAAACGATATACATCGCAGTCAATTCGTAATTTAGAGCTCCTAGGGACCGGACCGGGTATTTGTTGCCTTGGCAGACAGACGGACGGACAACGAAGTGATCCATGCGTAAGGGTAACGTTTTATCCATTTGAGGTATTTCCCAAAAAATAACCGTTTCTGTGGCCACGGCAGCGAAGTTAGTATCTACATCTCAGTAATATGTAGATATATTTTCCACTACCGACAAATACTCAGCGAACCAGCATTATCATTCCGATTATATTCAAGCAGGAACAAAAACACGAGCCTTTTACTTGAAGCGGTGAGAGCGTTACCCCTTTCAGAATATGCAATAGTACATAAACACCACAGACCACAGAGACGCTCGGCGGCCATTGTCAAAGCCAGCATAGTCAAAACTTTCAAAACAAGTTAAAGCAATGACTACCGAGACGCCTCGGCGGCCATTGTCAAAGCCAGCATAGTCAAAACTTTCAAAACAAGTTAAAGCAATGACTACCGAGACGCCTCGGCGGCCATTGACAAAGCCAACATAGTCAAAACTTTCAATACTAGTTAAAGCAATGACCACCGAGACGCCTCGACAGCCATTGTCAAAGCCAGCATAGTCAAAACTTTCAAAACAAGTTAAAGCAATGACTACCGAGACGCCTCGGCGGCCATTGACAAAGCCAACAGTCAAAACTTTCAATACTATAGTAGGCGCCAGATAATCGTGGAATAACGGTCATTGACCCACCTACAATTATTGACATTTTTAATTTGAAAAACGGAATTAATGACACAAAGCTGTCCCGAATCATCATCTCTCGTGATCCTTAACATTGTCTAATAATGAAAAACGATTCATATTTAATTGTTCAGGTACCTATGAACAGTTATTAGGGAAAGGTCAATGTACTTTATTCCACATTTATCTGGCGCCTACTATAGTTAAAGCCATGATCACCGAGACGCCTCGGCGGCCATTGTCAAAGCCAGCATAGTCAAAACCTTCAATACTAGTTAAAGCAATGACCACCGAGACGCCTCGGCGGCCATTGTCAAAGCCAGCATAGTCAAAACTTTCAATACAAGTTAAAGTCATGACCACCGAGACGCCTCGGCGGCCATTGTCAAAGCCAGCATAGTCAAAACTTACAATACAAGTTAAAGCAATGACCACCGAGACGCCTCGGCGGCCATTGTCAAAGCCAGCATAGTCAAAACTTTCAATACAAGTTAAAGCAATGACCACCGAGACGCCTCGGCGGCCATTGTCAAAGCCAGCATTGTCAAAACTTTCAATACTAGTTTAAGTAATATTAAAAAAACAACATAATTCGTTTATTTATGTAATTTTACACCCATTGCCATTTATTCCGAATTTTATGAAGAAACTACTGTACTATAGTCCTCCTGACTGATTTGGGCCATGGCGGCCAATCTCAACCGAGACTAGCCATCGGCGCGGCACAAGTGTGTGCGCAAACACAGGTGCATTCCCTCTACCATCACTCTCATACTCCGATGGGACGGCAACCCGACACGACCGGAGAGAGATCAGGCGCAGGACCAACGGCTTAACGTGCGCACCGAGGCACGGGGGTGTCACAACACCAACATCTAAACTCCGGGCTAACACAGAGAAATTCCCATTGGAAGAACCCAATAACACTTTTTGCCTGACCTGGGATTCGAACCCGGACTCCACGCTCGGCAGTCACGCTTGCGACCGCGAGACCAACGGAGAAATTAGAAGAAAATACTACTGACCGCTCGTTAATGATGTCTCTCACACATTTCAGAGGGGCAATTCTAAGGAACATTCGCATCGCATAAACAATAAAAAAAGGAAAGAAAAAAAATTGCTTGGCAAAGGAAAATTTATTGGCACATTAAAAAAAACACCTGAAAAATAAAAAAAAATAAAAAATCCAAAAAAAACACCTCTTTCTCTACACTTCGACATTGGTTGATACTAAAATGATATTGTGACTTCAATTTGAACATTTTCATTAACGTTTCCTGGATAAGGAAAGCACAGTCACCGTAAGATTGTAAAATGTCTCGTGAAATTCTAAACTATTTTTTCTTATGACACGTTTTCACGTAATATGTCGAGAAATTGTAATGTAATAAAGATTTATTACAATCTTACGGAATCTTCAATTTTCTGGTGACATTTACAAAACTAATTTTTCAAAATATTTCGAGAAATTATAATTTAATGAAGGTTTATTACAATGTTACGGAGTCTGCATTTTTCCGGTGACATCTATACTAATAGAATAAAGCTGAAGAGTTTGTTTGAACGCGCTTATCTCTGAAACTACCAGTCAGATATGGAAAATTCGATTAGATTTTTTTTGTAAATGATAGTCACCTACCTATATTCATGACGAAGGTTTAGATTATACGGGAACGGGAAAAAACGGGATATGCGCGTACGAAGTCGCGGGCAAAAGCTAGTATATAATAAATATGCTAGAGATGACATTTTAAAACTTGAGTGTCATCAATTACTCTTGGTATTTGATGGCTCGTGACAATTCTGACTATGGCATTAATGACCAAAACTTGTACTCAGTGCACATAACGCGTTCGGATATTAAAAGATTCCGGGGTCTGTAGTAAACACCTTAGGTTGTTCTCAACTTGGGAACCTGAAGAAACCTTTTTACTTTGTTTTTCTTACGTTCGTAGGTGTTTACTGACACGTTGAAGATGAAAATACCTACTGTATGAATTAGACAAGCCGTAGAACGCACCTTAAAAAGGATAAACAGTTTTACCATTAATTTCAATGCTCGTATATTCAAAAATAACTGTAGAAAGGTCGTAAAAAACGAGATGCAATTCAGCCGGTCGATTCTGTAAACATGTCGATGTGAAGGCTTGGGTGAAGTGATCACGAGGTGAGCTGTCAATCCATATAATCAAGATGGAATGACAGCTTTCTTCGTGATCACGTGACATCTTGATTATATGGATTGACAACTCACCTCGTGATCACTTTACCCAAGCTTTCACTTTGACACGTTACATAATCGATCGGCAGTAATGAAATGTCATTATAATTGCTTCATCACCTTCGCATATTCATTTATTTTCCAATATGCCAAACATAATAATAAAAAAACCATTCAGTAATTAAAAACGGATTCCTTCACAAATCCATCACTGTGATACCATTCAAAATGCACACTACAAAAATTGAACACACAAAACGGTACTAGTCAGAAACTCGAATAAGAATATTTCACACCATTACACCCCATGATAACCCCACAAAATTAAGAAGCCCTGTATTGCGCACACCCTACACCACAGGGACTCCTTATAAAGTCGTGTAGTAGATGTTTTAACCCAAAAACGATAAAGAGGACTCATTTGCATACTAAGTTCGTTAACTTTAATTACTGAGCCCCACGGACATACTTATAATATCTTTGTTAGGCTAAGGGGCCCGACATAAGGGTAGAGTTACAGTGTTCTATCTCTTCCTTACTTCGAACGTCGGAAAGAGATGCCAAAGTCGAAGATATAGACGCAGAAAATTAAATAAGCAATTTAGTTGTAAGTAACAGCGTTATTTTGTTTATTTTTCACTCATTTCGCTTATCCGATGTTAGATGTTTGCGCTTCGTAAATGTTTGGGGATCTAAATGTTGTCACATTAATTTGGACTTAGTTGGTTTACTTCGAAGCGGAAAATGCCACTATTTACTTATTCAGATTTTGATTGAGTTGGCGGCCTCAATTATAATCTTAAATTCGGCTGAGGGCATACAACGCCTCGCGTGTCCAGTATACCAATGTCTTCAGGATGCTGTTGGGTCTACCACGCTTTTGTGGTGCTTCTGGGATGTTCACCGCTGCTGCTAGCTCCACAACATCCTGAGTGTATTGTGTGTGGTGGGACAGCCCCATGCTGGCTCACTGGATACGGCTGCACACGTAGGTGTCAGTCGTTTCAGTTTTGTATATAGAGTGTGGTTTTAACTAACATTAGGTGAAGACTTATACAACATACAACAACATATCGTCGTAACAAATTTGAATTCTCCTATGTGTAAAAAGTAACTTTTCGAGAATAAATAAAAAACTTCCTGTAAAATTTTGGCTGACACTTGAGATTTTTTAGTAATGTTATGTGCTTTATCGATATAATAAGTACTCACAGTCACATGGAAGTTTTTGCTAAGTATGAGTATTCAAAATCGCTTTTCAAATATCTGCAAGACTCATTTTCGACAAAAATGTCACACAGGAGATTTTAAATTTGCAACGACGATATAGATCTTGTAATTTGATCTGAAATAAAATATGTATTATAATTGTTAATTATATGATTATCATATAATTAATAATTAGGTATAATATATATATTTTTTCAGATTATTATGATAGACAACTCAATGCCTAAACTATAGGAAGCGAGATATTCCAAAAAACTGTGACCTTTGATGTTTGGTTTGCAAGGTTATCTCTCATTCTGAGGTCGACTCTGTTTTTAGCTTAAATAACTGGACTACACCAAAATTGCACTTTAAGTGTTGCTGATGTCAGACCACGAAGTCATAAGATTTTTTCAGTACGTGTTCCACTTCAACACCACATCTTGACACTGAAATATATAGTGTTACTCAAGGCCGAAGCAAATTAAAATAACATCCTTGAGAGTTAGGTTATGGGCCTAAATCTATAACATCCCTCATCAACCACCCCAGCTTTGACCAAGAAGCCTCAGTAGGTACATCGACTTGCTATCCATTAAGGACTGCGCCTCATTAGGCTTATTCGCGTCATTTGATCCTCTACTTCCTCGTAAGGTAAGATCGAGTAAATTGAGGGGATGTTTTAGTTACTTCCGAAAATCCTTGACCAATATAGATGACCCAAACTTGTTTTGTTATTTTTGTTGTTACTGAATAAAATATCAAAATAAATAGATTGATGTCGTAAAGGAATAAAATTGAGTTTTGAAGTACGGTAAGTCAACTTCAGAAATGCTTCAGAATTACTTATTGAATGTTATCGCATCCTTCATTTAAAAGTATGTACCAGAGATACTGAAATCACAATATAGCAATCAACCCAAAATATATTTTTAAATAACGTTTTCCCGTAGTTTGCAGTTTCGCTCTCAAAAACATGCACCTTTTTTAGCAGACCAGTTTTTTATTAAAATTTTAATTTACAAACTAATATTTTTAAATCAATCCCAGACCACACAATCACACATTTTTCAATTCTACCCAGAGACTTATCGTTTCCTCATTAAATTAAATGACCAAAAAAAACGTTCTATACTAAAAGAAAATGAAGCAGTTACCCATTCAAGAAAAGAAAACTCCAATGCACTTTTACTGAACATTGCCTTTTCAAGTAAGATACATAAGGTCTATTAACCTCGCACAATCCTTTCTTTCCGAAGTATTTAAACGAAGTTAAAGCTCCGAGAATAATTACCACTTCGCACGCCGGACGAAACTTGGCACTTGCTAAATATCTTACAGTTGCACTTTACTTTGTACATACAATATTACGGCACTGTGTTTTTTGTTAGCTTTAAGTGAAGTTTCAATGAAGACGTTAACAGATAGTTACTTGTAAGAAAGTTGAAGATGAGAAGGCTCATTGCCAGAAAATCGATCAGGCCGAAGTATGTCTGTCGTGCAGTCTTCAAAACTGTGATGATCTTTACTGCAGCAGTCAATCACATCATCACAGCTGTTATAATAACCACTCCTGACATAACACAACAAGACATACGATTCAGTTAAATAACATAACACCTGTAAAATACACTCATAATTTACTAGTTACCTACTTTAAGTTCAGTATGATAAAAGCGCATAGCCATCAACGACCATAAAATCTTTTTTCCATAAATTCCTTACACATTCCACAGACTTTTGTACATAAGTCCACACATGAGGAACAACGATCAGGGTACTATGAAGTCTTAAAACAATCATAATTCCGCTCTAAGAGGGAGACGGAGCTATACATAGCGAATAACACTATCCCGTTTATATCATCGGAATTGGATGGCATTAGCGCGTCATAGTAGGGCTGCTGGCCAAAGTATTTATTCCTTGAGGTCTCCATGCCTATAATGACCTTTACTGCAGCAACCATTCACAGCTGTAATAATTTAAACACTGCCAACATTACATAACACACAGCAAACCATCACGTCAGCAGTCTTTGTTTGGCAAAGAAAGAACTTTTATTTCTAAGTTTCTTACGAAAAGAGAAGAAAAAAAAAACTAGTTGATTTGGCACACACACAGACACACATTGTAGATACAAATAAAAGACAGCTTAATTTTAAAACAAAAACATTGTATGCCCCGCGGCTGCGCCAAATAGGTCCAGTTCAGCAAAATGCCAGACAACTAGGAGTTGCCTGACGCTGGTTTTCAACTGAACCTTCGTTGAAGTGTACGGATGTAAATCAGTTTTGTAGGTGTGAAATGTAAATGTATATAAATATAATTATGTGTAGTAAACGAGCATACTACCATCAAAGAGTAAGAAACACACCATCCAAAGAATCCACCTCCACTAAAACCCTAACAATACCCACCTAGTTACCATGCAAAACTATGTCCAAAAACCTTATTTCATTCGCACGAAGCGTACCAGAAAGATTTTATTTTTCAGTGTCTGCTAAAAGGCAGTTTTCTCAACCCTCTACATGCGGCGGGATTGTTAATATTCCGGAGTCGGACCTACACGAGCAGGCAACGTGCTTAGACTGGGAACCAGTCCACTTGCCAATGCAATGTCTTTAATAGGAACCATAAATTGAATATACATTAGCATGCGAGCAACTACATGAAAATAGACTCTGTATGTGTTTGTATGATTGTGTTGGTTTTATTGGAATTGTTAGCTCGGTTTTACATTGATATGCGATGTATTTTAAAGTAAAAGTCAAAGTCAATTAATTTATTTCAACGAGACCATTAAAAGGCACTTTTGAACGTCAAATTTACAGTTCGAAATTAAAATATTAGTGACTCTAGTTGTCCATTCGCAAAAAGTACATTCTTATGGAGAAGAACGGACAAGAAACTTCATATGTTATGTAAAATCTATGTTGTGCCATAAAATCATATGTGTGTTTAACCAATTCCTGATGAGGTATCCTCCATAAAGGGACAGACAGACGCGACGCTGCAATGCGACAATCCTATTTCATAGAATATGTTTTACAAATATACATTACGAGCTTTTGCCCGCGACTTGCGAGGTCAAGAGCAAACCCATTCCTCAATAAAAAATAATTTCCTCAAAAAAATAACAATAAATAAGACTTCGTATGCGCATTTCCCGTTCTGGTATAGCCTATAGAAAGTAATCATCATTTAATATTCCTCATGAATGTGGCTATCATTTACAAAAAGAATTATCCAAATCCAACTGGTAGTTCCAGAGATTAGCGCGTTCAAACAATCAAAGAAACAATCTCTTCAGCTTTATTATATTAGTATAGAGATAATACATAGATGTGCACAAAAATAAAGATAAATAATTGTCGCATCGTTGTAACATTGTCTTTCGAAAGTTATACTTAAGTATAAATTTTGCTGGCATTGTTACCATGATTGCGGAGACGGGGTGTTACATTGTAATACAGCTCGAACAACAGTTGTAGGTAGTATTCACACGGGCCTGCGGACGGCGAGCGTTGGGTGGCTCGCTGTCCGATCACCAACAGGCCCCGATCGAAGGCGCGTTGTGTTTCACGCGCACCTCAAAGATATGTCAGCATAGAAGACGGGGCCTGCTAGGGCCAGAGCCTGCCAGGGTTGCGGAATTTGTTCGAAAGAGTCACCACGGATCATCGAACACGGATGTGTTTTAGTCAGTAAGAGTCTGACACGCCCTTCGCTCCACCCAGAGCGGAAGAAGTCATTTGATGATTTCCCATCCTTAAAAAAAAAGGTAGTATTCACATGATAGTGTATCATAATCACTCATGAAAACTTTGTAACAGATCATTAGGCAACTCTGTAAGAAAGGAAAACATCATAAGGAAACCAGAACCGAAGAACCGTGTTTTCCTCCACCATAGATCACTTAATATGAAAAACTCAACCCGTAAAATATTCAACCCCTGGCTAGCAACAACATCCTTACCACGACACGTCACTGATAAGTGTATGTGTCACATATTTGTCACTGATTCCCTCCAAAATGGTCCCCATTTTTGGTAAATTAAGTCAGAATTGTGGCAACATGGCGTAACGTTCATGTGTTAAATCTTCTGTAACAATGGTTATAAATGATCGAAGGGTAATAAAACATGTTTTATCGCATAATTGAATGCCGTTTAATGATCATGTATTTATAGGAATTGGTTTAAGATGGTAATGTGAGGACAGCTTTAAAAATAGCAGTAAAAATTGGGCTTTTTTATCAGCATAGAGAATTCGCTGGACTGAATTCTAATTTGTTAGGAGTAACATACTCTGTTAATAACAAAGTGAATCAGGTTGATTTCTGACACGAATAATTCCTTAAAACATCTGACGATCTTCAAAGTTTATTAGTTTTTTTTTAAAGTAAGCCTCATAAAACTTAACATACTAAAATAGGCCTGATTTTGAATAGTTGGATAACTTTTGTCGAAAAAATCCATATAAACACCGTCAAGCCATCACTTATTGCACTTATAAAAGTTATCTGACTACTGAAAAATCAGCCTTAAGAAGAAGACTAATCAACTCATGCAACTTTTTGTAATACATCATCAATAAATAGCCAAAATACCATCGACAAAGAAACAAAAATCCACATCCACAAAGTATGGAATGTCCCCGAACAGATTGCGTGCCAACCCAACGTAAATACACTCCTTAAAGTGTCCGGCAGAAGTTACAAGTGTCCGGGGCATGGCGACCAGGAGTTTATGACAGGAAGAGCGGAATCCATAGTGGAAATGTTAAAGACTGGACAGGCACACATTGTGTTTTGATGTTTATTGGACAGGGGACTGAGACTGCATTGAGGAAATGGGGGCGCAATCGCTATGAGTGGCGAGGTCTATGAAGAAATTCATTGGTTGGTGTTGTGCGCTAAGTATTGACTCAAATAAAGTAATACTTTACTGGCACACTAAACAAGAAATGTCTAAATAGAATAAGATAAAGATACCTTAACCTCAACAAATTCTGGCTTCGAATAACTGACTATCTTATCTTCCACTTATAAAATCAAAAACAAATTAAAGCTGGAACGATTCTCATTAATTTTATTAACCATAAAAATAGACGCCTTAAAGTGTCCAGCAGAAGTGATAACCGTCCGGGGCATGGCGACCAGGAGTTTATGATAGGAAGAGAGGATCCATAGTGGAAATTTTAAAGACTGGACAGAATCTGCACACTGCATTGAGAAAATGGGGGTGCAATCGCATTATTAGTGACGAGTTCTAAAAAGAAAAACTTAAATAGGTGTTGTAAGGTTGACTCAAATGGGCCAATATTAAATGGCAAATGAAACAAGTACTTAATACCTTTATGAAATGTAGGTAAAGCTACATTGAACTCAACAAATTCTGTAATAAAAATTAAAACACATTTAAGCTAGACCGATTCTTATCGTTACCGTTTTAAACCCCCTTGAAAATCAAATAAAAAAAAAAAACAAAAATTTTCAAAAATCATATGTTATCAACCTTCACTTTTTCAAATTTCAGCTTTTTAGACTAGGCTGTACGTTGATAGTCAGTCAAGACAAACGATTTAATAAATATAGATAACTACAGATAGACCGGAATATGCACCTTTTAAGCTGGCACACATATCCACTGAAGCTTCTATTCGTTGAAAAGTCAAAAAAAATAACAAGTTCTTCCATCAAAGCCTCGAATTTTATCTCTATTTCTTTCTAAAACTCCACTAACATTTGTGCCAATTTCGCATCCGTACACACAGGCAGCTTCAAAGCGTGGCCTTTATAAATTAATTAAGCCACGCAAACTGGCCACACTATGTTTGTGCCACAAAAGAGCCGTTGAGGTAAAACAATTGGTCCATTTTGTCCTCCGCGCTGCATGAAGTATGTATGTCTTTAGTCTCGTTTGTTCGTAAGGATGGGGACACATTAGTGCGGAGGCACGTTTGAATTGAGCTGTGCAGATGCACATGTTTTGATAGAAATTCTTAAATAGAGATGGGTAGTATAGGGCTTTATGAAATGCGGTGAGTGCTGGATTGGTTTTCAAGATTGTCAAAATACAAATCGAAAAACACATTAGCTACTAAATAACAGTTCTCAATCAATTTCTGTTGTGGTGTCCGAATTAATGTTGAGGTATTTTATTTTAATGTTACTGTGCAATGGGTGTAAATTACCTGAACATATGAATTTATTATCATTATTTAACTGTAGTCAATATGCTATAACAACAGATTACTGAAAAATTGGCAGAGAATTCAAATTCAACCTTGCCAAATAGTTTCAGAAGCAGAGCCTCGAATGATCAATTTTTTTCTACTTCTACACTGGATAACGTAACAAAGTTACTCTTGAAACCGAAATAGAGCCGATTTCAAGCAAAAAACAAGCAAACATAACACTCGAAGTTATAAACACATCAATAACAATAATATTCTAACAGAAATTCTCTGTATATTTAGAATAGTCCAGACTGATAGCCTTTTTGACCTTCATTCGTATAACCTTAGCACTCACGGGGGCATATCAAATGAGAATAGAAATTAAGAGGATATTCTATTAAAGTAATGTTTTCGTGATCACTGAAGTGCTTATATTGAAAATTCGTTTTCGATTGTATTTGTTTGAAGTGTTGTTTTTGAACAACGTGGGTAGGTAAGTAATTTATGATCGGATTCTGAATTAAGAACTTGAAGATGATTATTTGTCGAACTCGACTTAAACCTGAAAAACTTGCAGAACTCGGGAACCAGCGATAAATATTTTCTATTATATAGGTAGGTTTTTTTTTAAGGATGGGAAATCATAAAGTGACTTCTTCCACTCTGGGTGGAACGGAAGGGCGTGTCAGACTCTTACTGACTAAAACCCATCCGTGTTCCCTCTAAAGCCCTTTGCGTTCCAGGGCCGCGGTGACTCTTTCGAACAAATTCTGCAACATATAGATAGGCTAGGTATAATACATAGCCATTTAACTAATTCACTTCACGCAGCAATCTACTTCATAAAATAATGTTAACAAAAAAGCCCGCTATTTACCTCCAAAACAGAACTCAGAAATGTCTGTCAAAATTACTCCACTTATTTATCCAAAAGAAAAATTAATTTTTAAACTTCGTTTTCAACTTCCTACTCATGAATTATAAACAGAGAAACGTAAAGAAAAATGAGAGAAACCAATAAAAATGTTGCCAGAGCGAATATTACATGTAGAATTAAAGTACGAACTAATTAAAGTGGTGGGATGAAGCGGGCAAAGCGGGCAAACCGGGTAACCGTAAAGAATTGGATTGCATTAAGGATTCATGGTACGCTACTCATAAATTGTGTATTGGCATTAGCATGCTGTGTGTTCAGACTAATGAAGCTTGCTAGTCGCAGGACTTTGTTTAAAGTGTGAATAAGGAATGTATTGGCTGATTGGCTATTTAACTCTGCTTTACAGTTGGTTGAATCCTTTTGGAGGGATGCTTATTGTTACACTGTTTTGTTGACTCTTTCTTGTATGTCGAAGTTGGTGAAAAAAAATGCATTTGATTAATCAACTGCTCATTGATACAAGACTAAAGAGATTGGCTTAATTATTTTTCATTTAATTTTTTCCCGAAGCGGGAGTCGAACAACTTTAGAAATTTAAAAACCAAAACAAAAAGTAAAATTGTTTTTATTTCTCAACAAAAATGAGGGTGCATTTTTAATTAAAAATGTATCAAAAGCAAAGTCATAGAATAATCCCTCTACCATTATGATTGACACTCAATTATCTTTTAAGCTCTCAAGAGAATAGATTTAAGATATTCGGCTTAATCCCTAATGATTAATTTTCATACATTACTTGAGCGTAACATCTAGCCTTGGCTTGCCCTGGGCAAAGATACATCAATCAGTACATCTTGGGCAAACCACAGGGTCTTGGGGCAGATTAAGGCATTTCTGTCTAACATAATCTTGCGGTTTTCGAAACAATGTGACCACACCATTACACAGTGCTCAGTTTATCTTAATGATCGTATATTGTTTTTGAAATGGACGGTATTTTTGTCAACACAATGAACTGTATTATCTAACTAGAGTTTGTTTGGAACCCAATATGAATGTGAAATGATTTTGATGAGCTGTGAAAAACAATAGGCTTGAATAGCTATCGATTGTTATCTAACTTTATGATTTTTAGGTACTGTACCTACCCGGAGGGTAACAAACGCAACCCTATTACTAAACTGTCCGTTCGTCTGTCAGCGGACTGTATCTCATGAATTGGCAGACAGTTGAAATTTTCATACAGTGTGTTATAATCACGACTGCTCTGTCAATAGCGAAGCGAAAAGGAGTATTTCCGGAACCGTTATAAAAATTTGAAGTGCTTTTGTTTTCCCTCAGTAGGTACATAGGTATCTTTTCATCATTATCTGCGTCTTATCTTATAAACACGAGGTATGGAAATTGAGGCTTTTTTGACAGATTGCGACTGAGATGCCAATGCGAATGTTGCTTTAATTTTTTTTTTTACAGACATACATATAGCTATCACTTTAGTAACCCAATGCGATAGTGTAGTTGTTGTGATATTTGGTTGGAATAGTATTAAATATATTATTAGTAAAATAAGAGTTAGAAAAAGATGCTGAATGACAAGAGTGTTTATTTCAAGTAACTAATATTCTGACAGTCAGAGTGCACATCCTGCGTCAAATGATTACTTGCCACATCTTCGGGAACATTAACAGTACCATCTACAACGTACAGTCCACCACAGGGCGAGGCATGAAGTACCGAATCACCTGTAAAATGAAAATGATTAGATTTAAAAAAGTTACATCCATTTTTATCAAAAATACAAACAAAACCCTTATCAACAGCTTTCTGCACAGACAATAAGTTAGCTTTTAAGTCGGGGACAAAAGCAACATCGCTGATCTTGTTGATTACGTTCTCGGGTGTATTTATTGAAATGTCTCCTATGCCGCAGCATTTAATCTGCTCTCCGTTTGCGACAGTAACACTACCTTTATTCTGTATCGTAATGTTCTGAAGCCAATCTCGTCTAAAACTCATGTGTTTAGTACAACCAGAATCTACGTAAAATACCTCCTTGCTTGAGCAGCCAAAAGTATTGAGAGCTGTAAACGTTATGTTCTTAGCTTTCTCCGTTTTGCCTTTCTCCTTGTTTCTCAGCGGACAGTCAGGTCTCTTATGACCAGGTACTTGACACTCGTAGCAGACTATTCCCTTCTTCTTGGATTTAGGCTTCTTCTTCGCATGAAAGGCGGAATCTATAGATATAGCTGCATCTTTAGACATCTCATTCAGCAGTTTTGTCTTTACTAAGTCAGTAGTCACGTCTATATTACAACTTTCTAGAGCCATAATGAGAGGTTCATATTTTGAAGTGAGCCCTCCCAAAAGTATAGCAGCAATAGACCTATCCTCTATAACAACATCAATATCCGCAAGATCCTGTGCGGTTGATAAAACTGCATAAATGTACAGTTCAATATTTCCGAAATCTGACAGACTCAACCTGTACAGTTTTCGCTCTAAAGCTAGTCTTCTTCCCATTCCCTTATCTTCAAACGCCTGTTGCAAGTATTTCCATGCTTCGGCTGCAGTTTTCGCACATCTAACGTGAGTAATAGCTGCACCGTCAACTGTTAAGCAAATTTTTGCAAGAGCTTTCTCGTCGTTGCGTACCTTGATCGAAGCAGGGGTCGTGTCACCATCCGGATAACCACTAATTGTTACCCACAAGTCTTCGTGTAAAAGGTAATTTCTCATCTTAAACATCCAAGTAGGATATCCATCTTTATTTCGAAGACAAAATGATGGAATCGAAGATGAATTCGACGTAGAGGGATTAGACTTATTAACACTCGAAGCATCTCCAGTTTCACGTGACATTTCGACTAGTAAAATTTTTAGTCACACAAGAAACTCAACTAATTTTATTACAAATTATATTTTAAACTCTTCCACAGCTTCGTGCTGATAACGTGTTGTGATATTTGGTTGGAATAGTATTAAATATATTATTAGTAAAATAAGAGTTATCATTGAATTCCCTATTAACGAACTCTTTACCGCCGTCAGTTCTAACTGCTTTAATTTTCTTATCCAATTTTTTTTTTCAACAAAGGTTTGGAAAATATTAAATTTATTTTTAACCTCTGTCTTGGAAGAAATAAAGTAAGCAAATACCTTCCTTGTATAATCATCAACAATAGTTAACATAAACCTATTCCCCTGAAAAGAGGTTGTAGACACAGGTCCCAATAAATCCATATGTATCAGTTCTAAAGGAGAAGTAGCTCTGTTATATGCTACCTTTTTAAAAGGTTTCCTTGCCTGTTTTCCTTCCACACAAGCGATGCAACTGCTTTTATCTACTACACTAAACTTTACACCTACCTCGTGATTCTTCAGTTGGGTCATGCCTATACGACACAAGTGTCCTAACCTCTTGTGCCAGAGTTTGAAACTAATATTCTGACAGTCAGAGTGCACATCCTGCGTCAAATGATTACTTGCCACATCTTTGGGAACATTAACAGTACCATCTACAACGTACAGTCCACCACAGGGCGAGGCATGAAGTACCGAATCACCTGTAAAATGAAAATGATTAGATTTATAAAAGTTACATCCATTTTTATCAAAAATACAAACAAAACCCTTATCAACAGCTTTCTGCACAGACAATAAGTTAGCTTTTAAGTCGGGGACAAAAGCAACATCGCTGATCTTGTTGATTACGTTCTCGGGTGTATTTATTGAAATGTCTCCTATGCCGCAGCATTTAACACTCTGACTGTCAGAATATTAGTTACTTGAAATAAACACTCTTGTCATTCAGCATCTTTTTCTAACTCTTATTTTACTAATAATATATTTAATACTATTCCAACCAAATATCACAACAGTAGTAATACATTTCAATTCATAGAAACAATTCAATTCAATTAGTAGAATTGACCCTCTGAAGACAAATTTACTGACGTAACTAAAAAGCGTTCAAATTCAAGTCAACAACTTGTCAAGTTGTGGGGAAAGGGGTTCGAAAATTTTTGTAAGGGATCTGGCATAGCCATCCGCCGCCATTTTGATTTTTTTCCAAAGTCGCGGCGCGCGGTTGAACCAATTTATATGGGTACCTCCAAATACCTTGACAACGTGACACTTTAGGGCACCATATTGCAACATATTTTGTCCGTTTAAGTGTCCTTTACCCATATACTAGTACAGTTGATTCAACACGAGTCTATGTCGCAGCCATGACTTTGATTAAATCAAAATGGCGGCCGGCTAGCTTTTTTGACAGATGGTGACTGCGAACGCTCCTTCAAATACGAGAATTGCCTCTCTTATCCATTTGTAGGAATCTTAGTTTTCACTTCTATAGACAATTTTCATATTTATTTACCCACGTCTGTTCGCCAATCTAAAACAAGCTTCAGTCTTGAATGTGTGATTACTGATTAACATTCAAAACCTCCTTTAATATTAGCAATCAATCAATCAAACCGACAACCCTACAACCCAGCCCAAATTAATACGGCACACCGCATTAAATTATTTATTCCAATACATGCCCGATGCGAAGCAATATCGTACAATATCGGTATTAAGAAAACAATCGCTCATTCGACGTTGTAATCATGCCACGGTTGTATTCCCAGCACGCAAGAAACCATTCCTACAGAAAATACATTTCAATTCTTTATTGAATCCTGCCTCCCTCCATAACTTAACTCTCCAGGGTTTTAGTTCGCCATCGGTTTCGTATCGAGGGTGTTAGGACACGGTGCTAACTGGAAAGTGAGCGTGTTCCGCAGTGTCTTCGAAATTATTGAGTAGGCTCGGGTTGGAGGCATGTTAAATTAGGTGGTTTGTGGAATTTATTTGTTTTGATAAGCTTGTGTGATTGGTATGAGGTACGGGGAGTGGAGAGAGATGCTGTGTTGTGAGATCTTATCTGATTTTGAGAGACAATTCTCACACATCTGTTTTCTTTCTTGGACCTTCTTGAGAGGCCGGTAAATCTTGCATGCGGTTACGTTAAAGATTAAATATAAATGTTTTCGATGAATTCGTAAAACAGTAAGCTTATCATCTGCCTAGACTTTTTCCAACTATATTTAGGAAACCTTTAAAAAAAGATGAGTTAGGGAAATTTATTTTGAAATAAACGGTACCTTTGTGCTCTTCTCTATGTATATTTAATTATCGATGTTTATAATCTCTTCCGTTACTAATGAGTGACTGAGTAACTGAGTGACTGACAGACAACGCACAGCCGAAACTACTGGACGTAGAGAGCTGAAATTTGGCATGTAGCTTTCTTGGGGAGTGTAGGGAAGCACGAGAGAGGATTTCCCGAAATTCCGACAGGAGCGGGAAAAAACAGGATATGCGCGTATGAAGTCGCGGGCAAAAGCTAGGCCTTTTATAAATGTGTTGTATGTTTATTAAATAATCACAAACATAACTACAACACTCTTTACATTTTTTTTATTTAATATGGGTTTGCTCTTGACTCTAGTGTAGGTCATAGATGACAGAGACAAAGTCGACGATGGAGCGAGCTTACCCAGAAGAAGCCTGTTCACTCTTATTTTGAAGAGATTAGGGTTGTATGCGTTCGGAAACACAGAAGCAGGCAGAGAGTTCCACTCCTTTACCGTGCGCATTATAAAAGACGTTTGGAAACATTTAGTGCGAATTGGTGGAATAGCAACGAGGTACGGATGGTAACTTGCAGTGCGTCTAGATGTCCGATGGTAGAAGGGGGCCGGTGGGATGAGGTCGTGGAGTTCCTGGACACTCTCCCCGAAGTACAATCTGTAGAAGACCGACAAGCAGGCAACATCCTACAAACAACGAAGTAACCAACTTCGTTTTCTAATAAAGATCAGTTTCATCTTGTAATCGGTTCACAAAACACCACAAAGCAACCTGTTTCTCTGTTTACGCTTCACAGTGTATCGTCGATCTCACAGTGTCGAAATGCAGCCGATTGCAGCATCCCCACTGACTTAATCCTCTTTTCACGTAAAATCGTTTGTGAACTCTAATTTTCTCTTTTTTAAAGCAGACCTGCAAAACTGCCTCCGTCATTCGATTTCGTTCGTTTTGATGTTTGATTCTTGTAGCGATATTTGGTCAAGGAAAAATGGCTGTGATTTTATTTTGCTTTAGGCTTGAATCAGTACCTACTGCCAGTCGATTCTGTTAACATGTCGAAGTGAAGGCTTGGGCGAGTTAAGCTGTCAATCTATATAATCAAGATGTCATGTGATCACGAAGTGAGCTGTCATTCCATCTTTATTATATGGGTTGACAGCTCACCTCGTGATCACTTCACCCAAGCCATCACTTCGTTATGTTTACAGAATCGACCGGCAGGTCGGTTAAAGTCGCCAGCATTTGAGATTTAATGTCGATTAGAATAGTAGATTTTGTTACAAGTGGGTTAAATTTGTCATTGCAGCTGCGGGATAGACGCCCGAACCGAAGGTGAGGTCATCATGAAACCGAGATACTGCAATGAGACATGGTTCGCGGATTTTTCTCGTGCGTCTTGCTCGATTTCCGTGAGGACTGACCGGCAATCGGCTTTTCCTCACGAACCAAAACACATTTAATTGCTAGCCTGAAATCGGTGTAGTAGGAGTCAGTTTTCGAGTTAATGAGTTGAAAAAAAATAAAATTTATTAATTTTATTACTGAAGAGTTTGTTTGTTTGAACACGCTAATCTCTGGAACTACCAGTCGGATTTGGAAAATTATTTTTGTATATGATAGCCATATTCATGAGGGATGCTTTAGGCGGGAAATTACTACGGCAACGCGAAAAAAACGGGATACGCGCGTACGATGTCGCGGGCAAAAGCTAGTATACGTATATAAGTTAATAATACCAGAGCCTGTAATTGACCAATGCTAGGCAAAAGCCTCTTTCATACAGTTAAGGCATAAATCACCACGCTTGCACAAGACTAGACTAGATTTTTTTATCTAGCCTTCGCTGTGTCAATGTTGGGTAATCCACTCCCCCAGATACTCTTCTAACACGCCGTCTCAAATAACCCTTCATAGTACACGTCCAATACTTCCATGTCGCCATCTCTTTTGGGGCCGGCCTCGACCGTGCCTACATAAATATAATTATTTTAATTTTAAATCATACACCACATTCAGTTTTATTTTCAGCCTTCATTTGAAAATTGCTTTATTAATAACCCGGTTAGTAAAACAAACGTACTAATTTCGGTCGATCAACATGGACGGAATTAGGCCGTTTCTCCTCGCCATTGTAACTTGAGTTCGTAACCTCCTTTCTCGCCATACCATATTTCGCGTCATAATATAAAAATATATAGTATCTTTATTCTTCCTCTAGCAATACACATTCGCACTCACAACTTCTTGGATCATGTTTTACGTAGTTCATTATTGTCACTTTAAAGAAACACATAGCAATTAAACTATACTTATCCAGAATTGGCTGAAATTACCTGGAACAGACTGGCAAAAGATAGAGTGAAATGGAAGGAAATGGAGGAGGCTTCACCGCCAGAGCGGTCCTTAAAAGAAACACACACTAATAAATTAAAAAGTTATACTAACAAACTACATAGATAAAGGAAAATAGGTACTTATACAACCAATAATTTGTATAGAAATGTAAATTTTTTTAAGGAATAAATAAAGCTATTATTATTGTTATCCAGAATTTATCTTCATCTGGAGCTTGTCTTAGATGGAGAATCAGAGCAGTGGCAAGATAGTTTATGACGTATAGTAACATAACGTAAAATTTACTCGTTTCGCACATAATATTTATTTGTATTGGATACTTACTATATTATTATTTTTTTGTTTGATATTGTGTATATCGCATTAAATTAAACCAAAATACAATGGTGTTGTACTTTTTTAGATTCAAAATTCACCTACGATAACGATACTGCCGATGCCGGTCGATTCTGTAAACATGTTGAACATGTCGCTGTCATTCCATCTTGATTGTATGGATTGACAGCTCACCACGTAATCACTTCACCCTAGCCTTCACATCGACATGTTTACAGAATCGACCGGCAGCTCACTTCGTGATCACGTGACATCTTGATTATATGGATTGATAGCTCACCTCGTGATCACTTCACCCAAGCCTTCATATCGTCATGTTTACAGAATTGACCGGCTGTCATGTTACTTTACGTCAAAACATTCGTGCTAGGCCCTCTACCGGTCCATTCTGTCTACATCTCATCGTGTAAACTTCACATACATATAACAATCTGGTCATAGTGGGAACCAAACTTTTTTGAGTACCTACACGTTTATAAAATGTTGTATCTGTTCCGTTGAACGATAAGGAGTAATCGGAACTGAACCAACATAACAACATATTATAAAGTTTCTACACTGTGAAATGAGGAAGTACTTCTTATTCAGCTTGCAAGCTAACAAATATTGCAATATGAATAAAAGCTTGTAAAATAGCATTATTAATAACACGTTCGCACTCATTTTGGTTGATCACCACGAACGCTGTATACAATTAACCCGTCTCTCCTCGCGATCGCCCGGTGAGTCCGTGAGTCGGCTTGAACCGTGCGCCTCCAATTTATTCGCGCACACGGCAAACACCAGTTTTCACTGATTGCGAATGTTTGACCACCGGGCGGTAGGGACAGCACGTCAGTTCGCGAAGGTGTGTCGAAGAAAATGGTGTTATTTCATCAATTTCGCTTTTGACTCAAAAAACTTAGCTTGTGTTCATGCTCTACTTAAGTACTTACTTCAGTACCTAAATATCAACTAACTACTCACTCTTAAAACCTTCATAAACTTTACCTTCAAGCGAAAATTACTACATACAAACATGTCTTATCCTATAAATAGGTTATAGCTGTAATTGCCCACCTAAACATTTTTTTTTCTTTTATTTCAAGTAAGTTAAATGTAGTTACAAATATCGGTCTGAAGATTTATCAAGATACGCCGTGAAATAACACAAAGCCAAATAAACAGGAGCTGGTATTCGATGGAACACAAATATGAGTTCAACTCAGAAAATCATCTGCACTGAATCTATAATATGCAAATGAGGAAAATAGTTACCTAGCGATGGAATAATATTAGGACTCACAATCCACCATGTTAGGATGGGCCATTTGCTTAACCGGATGCATCTGAATCCCAGTATTCTACGAGTGCCCAAAAACGAAGACCAACAATACACCACCAAACAAACACTAAACACTATCAAACTTGCTACTGGTGTAGACCAACGAACCAACATCGAATTAAAAATATTTCCGCTTTCATAATCATCTTTTTTCCCATCCATACATACTAACGAACCGATTTCCAAACGACATATGTGAGCATTCATTAATGCACGGAAAAATGTGGAACAAGGATCGTTTGTACTTCAAACATTCGCCATTTTGTTTCTAAATCAATGGAGCACACACGCGATCGGCTATTGAATTAGCTAAAACCTTTTTTGTATGACATTTTTTTTTTCATTGTCATGTGGGTTGGTATCTTTTAGCTGGAAACGGGTCTTTTGTTTTCTTTTTCGATAGGGGAAAAAGCTGGTCATTTTTAAACAACTTTGTTAAAACTTTGTTTTACAGCGAAGTGTGCTACTTTCAGAAAATGGACACAACGGTTTCTGCATTGAAAATGTTAAGTTAAGATCGTGTCAAACTCTTCTTTAATTTAAACGTTTGACAAATTCCCATGCTGTTTTCAATTTCGAATTCTCAATTCAGAGACTAGGCGAAAGACTTCCTTGTTCGTTTTAAGCTGGTATAACAAAATTAATACATATCGATACCAGAAGTATCAATTGACGTAAGGAACATTTACCCAAAATGCCAAAATACAATTAACGTAAGGTTCATTTACGCAAAATGCCAAAATGTCCTTTACGTTAATTGATATTTCTGGTATTGATATAGTATCAAAACCCCATTAAATCTGGGGTTTTTAGTTACGGCTATTTATTCTGACAGCACTTTACCCAACAGCAATAAAATAAAAAGAAACAATAAAATAAAACCAGAAACCTTAATTTCCGAAATCCAACGAACACTCAAAAAGCAATTTTTATTAATCGAGAGCTTCATAGCACGCAATGTATCAGTGCTTAACGAAAGTATCATACATATTGATAGGGCGGCCATTTTAAAATCACCAGTGAAACAGTCGACGCTACGTTCTTTCATTTGCGTAAATGACAGTTATAAAATATTCAGTGGGTGGATAAACATGCACTGTATTGGAGGATAGCCATTGTGTTGAAAATAATTCTGACGTTGTTTTTATAAAATGGAAATATGTATTACTTTTTGAAGCTATCGTGAAAGATGATGGTTGGAGAGTTAATGTGGATGAATGGAGAGAAGTTTTAGAAAACAAATAAAGTACCTTGGGTTTTATAACTGAATCCAAACTCACTCTGAGTTTAGATTTGACGTGCTCAATACTTGACATGTCGATTGCGCATATCGATCCATTCATTTTGATCTTTTTGACAATTGTTATCGCTGACAGAATTGCACTTCGTCTAGAATAAAACAAACATCAAGCCAAAGTCGCTAACGGCTACAGGAAAAAAATAAAACCAAATAAAAAAAAGCTTACAAAAGCAACAATCCCTTTTGACACATCCGTAATGGAACGAAATAACAAAATCATTACTTACACGCGCGTACCAACTGAACAAAAAAAGAGAGAATTTACCGCACAAATGAAAAATTCAAAAGATCATATGGCGGAGGCATCGAGGCATTATCTAACTTCACAAACAGCCCGTATTGGCAGTTTGAAACAGATAAGGGCGATAAAAAGCCTGCCGATGATCGACATTGAGCCTCTACGATGAATGGACGAGCCACAAAGGAATATCGGAAAATTGGAATCAATTTCAAAAAGTTTTCCATCGTGTGGCAATTCTAATTGCATTTATGATGTTGTGGCTCGAAGGGTTTTTGGGAGGAAATAAAAGCTAAGAACAAATTCAACTTCGATTTGTTTTTATTAAAAGAGTAATACGAATTAGATTTCTATGGGTAGCCACAATAGCGCAAGAAAGAAATGACAGACCTACGATCTGTCAAAATCAAATTACTATCAATCAACCCACTGTCTGTCATCAACACACTATCAATCAACAAGCTGGCTCCTACCGCCACTGTTTTTAGTGTATTTCGCACTCGTGTGGAAAAGTGCGGCAGCCAGTCATCAGTCCCCACGAAAATTGAACAAAAAAAATATATCGCGAGCCATTTATCATATACTACTAAACATTATGTTAATGATTTTTTTATCTTTTCTAGTAATTGTGTTATTGGCATTTGCCGTTGCAGTCCTGGGCGTCTATTCCACCTTGGCTGCATCCAAGCAAGAATTCATGCAAGTGGGCAATGACAAAAATATTTAACCTTTGTTGCCCACTCGCATAAATATGTATGTAAAACAACATCGATGGCTTTAAGAGAGAGAAGACAAACCCACGACCTGTCAAAAACAAATGTCATGATATACTGCGTTTATATTCTATCAACATGGTACTTCAACACTGGGAGTGTAGTTGACATCGGCACAGTCGGCAAAGAGAAAAAGAAATGTACGTCTTGATTTTGTTTGCACTTTCGAAAGATAAAGTTATTTATTTGACAAGGCTGTGAGGACCTAAAATTCAGTTTGATGAATCTTAAGTCATTCATCATTTGTCTCCGCTTTTTAACCTAAGTGTCTGTTTTCTTTTCATCTTGGTTATCTTCAAAGCCATCATTACAATCCATTTCAGGAACAATATTGGAGACACTCATTAAACAATTATTTCCTTTGGACCAAACATCCTCAAAACCAAGGCGGGATCAAAAAAATATTTTTTCTTCAAATATCAAGAACCACAATAATACACGAACACAATACGAATCAGTCCTTTCGACAACGACTCAATTAGTCTGCAATTGAGCGCTGGAGGGCTTACCAAGTCTTGAGCGACGCTCGACTCTCGAGCTGACAAAATACAACGGGTAATGAAGACGGATTACTCCACAAAAACAAGTGAAGGGGGAACGAATAGAAATAAAAATGGTGGCTTGGAGAGCTTGAGGTATGGAAGTGTTTGGAAAGGAAATAGGAAATGCATTAGAATCTGTTTTTGTTTAAAGTAAGTGCGGTTTTGGGGTGGTCCTTTAAACTGTATTGGGTGAGCTCTTGTTCCTGTCTTTGGGTATGTTGTTTTTGTCTCTTGGTTACACATAAAACAGTAGACATCTTTGGTCAAAAGGCCCAACCGGCCTTTTTTATCACACAATAATTTATTTGAACATACATAATTTAATGATACCCTTACCAAACGACTTACATAAATGGGTATACTTAACAGTTCAAAGTAACACTTTCTAGAACAAAAACCAACAAACAACACAAACAGCAAAAGCTACAACCAGAACCATTTAAAATCCAAAACAAATCAATTCCCAAGAAGGACATTAATAGAACCTCCTCCCAAGACCTGCCTATTAAACTCAAGGCATCTAGTAAAAAATACACGTCTCACGTTATAAAACGCGGCGGCAGAACACCGTGAAATTGCCGCCGGTCCCGCAGGAGGGCGCCACTAGCGCACGTCTTTTTCGACGCCGAGAGGTGTCCGACTAGCCTTTATTCATTTCTCTTCCCCCTGAGAATTTGGAGTTGGTAGATGTGATTCGTTTTATGTACGTGGGCCTTATGTTTTTGTTTTTCAAGCTGCATGCTTCGGGTATAAAAGAAAAGTAGTTGTTTTTGTGTGGTGCGTCGTGTCAGTATTTGTTCTGCGCCAAGGATTGTTATAATGGATTTTGGCGAAGGAAATAGTTGGCAACTTTATGTAAGATATTTTATTGATAAATAGTTTCGCTACATGAACTTTAGGCTTTTTACTGTTTCAAGAAAAAACATTGACACGATATGAATGAAGTTTTAAGTCATAAAAAAGAAAAGTCAAAATTTGTCCAGTATTTCAGCTACAAACAAACATCCATACAGGCTTAGTCTTCCTTAGCAACAGTCATCATCATCATCATCCACAAGCCGACTTTGCCCACTGCTGAGCATCTCTTTTGAGGCCTCTCTTTTCCTGTACCAACACTAGCAAAGAAATAATTAAATCTACTTTGTCACGTCACAAAGCTCGCTCCACAAAGAAGGAAACAAATAAAAACACAGGTACACAATAGAAACTCATTATGACATAATCCAATAATACAATTCTTTATAACAAAAAGAATCTTCAACATGTTAATATTTATGACTCGCGTAAATTAAAAGCATCTTTCCTGAAAGTTGTTGCGAATTATTTACTATCACTAGTTTTCTTTGTTCCATTAATTTTGCTCTGCAAATAGCCAGCTTCATGCTTGAATGTTTCGATAAAATTATCTTAGAAATTGTAAGGCGAAAACGTTGGAAAATAATCATTACTTTCTGTAGGTGGGCAGGTAAGGTTTCAAGTTACAAATTGGACAAGGGTGCTCAATTTGTAACTAGAGAGATGGGGATGAAAATGTGGAAAAAGTGCTATGAATTCATTAAGGGGATGGTCTTTTGCTCCTTATTTACGTATCTAACGGGAGAAAACTAGGCCAATTAGGGCCGTTTCTGCTCGTACAAGCGCTAGGGTCCGAGGATAAGATTTCCCATTTTTACTAATTTATATAACACTCCATAGTCAAAAGTATAACAAGCAAGAGACAAGACATGACAGAAAAAATATGGGATTTTCGCTTCATCTTCTATCAGCCGAATGGAGCATAAAAAACAAAAAAAAGGTTTGTACATAGGTAAAGTACCTTCGTTAACTGATAAGTGGATCAGCATTTAAATATCTAAATGTTTATATGCTGCACAAATCAGTTGGGTAGCCATTCTTATTTACAAAATAAATACATAACAGTCTCTCAAACATTCCGTCCAACATGCGCCGAACTACAATGACACTTGTTAGGTTAGTTTGCGATAGCATTGAAATTTGAAGGCTGTGCTAAATTATTTGTGCTTCCACACGGGCATCGTCCGGCAACAGTCGGCCAACTGAATGAAGCAACTTGTCGCTCGCGATCGAAGATCGCTCAACTTCTGTGCCTGATATTTATTGGGTTATGTTAGGTTTGAGCCTCTCGCGGCAAAAGCTAATGCTATAATTATAAAAGTTGGTGTTCTGCAGGTTTTAGAGCAAAAACAAATCCAGCGTAAGTTTCCAAGATAACAGCAGCTTTCGCTGTAGTTTTACTGCGTCGTCGCTGTCGTGAGAAAGATTTCACATGCGCAACTAAATCGCCAGAGTTTAGTCGCCCGCGTACTAACACTAGAACTAAAGTACTTTGGAATTTGCTAAATATTTGCACGGGCACGAGTACTTTGAATTAGAACTGACTGGGGTGCGCTGGAGCTTTATTTGATACTTTACTTTGAACGTGAGCGTACAATAGATAGCAGGTAATAATAAATAATAAAATAGCTTTATTTATTCCACAAAAAGAAAGGAATTCATTGCAATATAATTATGATAGGGTTGCCAATTATTGTTAACATTAAAATTGAATCATTTCACTATACAATAATCATTATTATTTCATAATAAAAAAAAATAAGTACTTAATTAATTTTTTTTTTCACAAATAGAAATTTAAATAATTAATAATCATTTCATAATTTAATAATAGCAGGTACTATAGTAGGCGCCAGATAAATGTGGAATAAAGTATATTGACCTTTCCCTAATAACTGTTCATAGGTACCTGAACAATTAAATATGAATCGTTTTTCATTATTAGACAATGTTAAGGATCACGAGAGATGATGATTCGGGACAGCTTTGTGTCATTAATTCCGTTTTTCAAATTAAAAATGTCAATAATTGTAGGTGGGTCAATGACCGTTATTCCAGGATTATCTGGCGCCTACTATAGTTACCTAAACTTTGTGAGTTGCGAGCGAGAATGAGGCTTTCTATACAAAATGTTGCGGATAATCTGAATGTATGTTTATCTTTTATCATCGATACGCCACTAGCAACTATTTTACCTGATGGTAAGTGATGATGTGATTTGTAGATCTTTGGCAGTCGTTACGGATTGTCAGAAGCCAGTAAGTCTGACTCCAGTCTTGCCAAGAACTACCGTGTTACCCAGTTAATGATTCAATACATTCAGTATATTTGAGGAGCCCGTGGCTAAAGAATAACAGCCGCACGGGTCGATCAAAGTTAAGCAACACTTGCCAAGGTTGGTCTGTGGATGGGTGACCATCTTAACATACCGAATTTCCTCCGTGTCTCGGAAAGCACGTTAAGCCGTTGGTCCCGGCAGTCATTTGTGGATCTTTGTCATTTGACGGATTGTCAGAAGCCAGTAAATCTGACTCCAGTCTTGCCAAGAACTACCGTGTTACCCAGTTAATGGGTTGTGGAGGACTGGTAGGCAGCCGCTCCATATAAAATACTGGTATTCAGCTGAATCCGGTTTGACTGGAAGCCGACCCCAATATAGTTGGGAAAAGGCTAGGCAGATGGATGGTAGGTTATGATGTGCTTGCTGATGGAGCACGCTTGCTTAGAAGCAACTTATTCACTCTTGGCTTTAAGACTATAAGGTTGTAACTATCAGGAAACACAGACTCCGGGTAGGGAATAATACACTTAAGTTGTTGGTAATCTATTGGTAATATATGTTTTATGCTATTATGGCAGGTGATAAGGGTCATGAGGATTGACAGAAGCATCCTCTTTATATCTCTTACAGTTATATACAGCGATAAACAAAAAACTGATTTTCATACGATTTTCGTCAATAGACAGAGTGATGCATATGGAAATGGGAGGTTCAATTATACAAATTCCTACACCTACCATCCCACTTGTAGGTATCCTAAGTGTATAATTTATTAAGGTTTTAGTAAATAGACTGAAATATAACGATGATTGTTGTAGATGTCGGAAAAATCAATCCAGCCGACGGGGAGCGTGTATACGCTCTGGTGTCCGTGCGAAGCAGGGGCGGATAGCTACTCTTTTTATTTTCATAAACAAGTCTATGATAGTGGAGTTCATGATATATATCTATAGCAATAACTTTCACGAGAAATTTCAGAAATAAACCAAAGATTTCCAGCAATCTCCGCAACAACACGGAAAAACTAACACCAATCTTCTACAACACGTATTTTATAACCTTCTGATTTAGAAAATCTCACGAGAACTTTCAAACTGAAGAATTCTCAAGAACCTAATTTAAAAACAAGCAACATTATTCTTATCTGAAAGCGTAACTCCGAGACACCTTTATCAAGAATCACCGACGCCACCTAAATTCCAGCGAGCCACTCCATCAGCGAAATTAATTTCACAAAAACAATTTAAGTGTCCGCAATAAATTATTTAGCTCCAAGGTAAGTAATAATGTAACACGAGTCCCCGCCTTAAATAACCCTGCAAAGCCCAACAGAAATGTTTATTTAGTTCGTAAATGCATCTGCGTGGGGCAAAATACTTGATTATTCTAAATCCACGGGACAGGGCACCTACTCGGTATAACAGCTTCACAATAACGGCCACTGCAATGCAAATTGCTAGAATAATACTTAAATTGAAATATTTCACAGACACAAACAAATAACTTTCAACTCTAACACAATGAGCTAAGGATCGTAATGTTATATGAGTCTACAAATGAAAATGTTACCGTCATATTATTTGATGAGTGGGGAATGAGTGTCCTGAATAAATTTGCAAGTGGTTTACACGATATGGAAAGGTATGCTTTTAATGGCTCTTCCTTGTTTTAAATTAGCAGCTCGGACACAAATCTGTAATGGAGGCTCTCTTTGAGGAGGAATTCGTGATGGGTTTTTGTTTTACTTTAAGAGTGCTCCTTAATTTTATGCAGTACATCCTGTACCTACACTTGAATTTACACTTGTGCAACAAAAATAGTGGTCCTTTGAAGTTGTAATCTCTAAAATACATATCGCACAAAAACCTCCGGGTACCGAATACCTTTGTGCTTTTATTCCATAGCCTGAACCAGATAGTCTATAAAATAACACGAGACTAGACTATTTTTCGCTGACGTGACGTAACGACTGGTATTTCGTAAAGGCATAAATGAAATCGGTCGATCAGACTAGTGTAACTGAAACTTTGACTTTACCCAAAAAAAACACCATTGCGAGTCGGGCTCGCGGAAAAGAGCACTGAATGAATCATATTTTTTTAATATGTTACTTTGAAACCATAAACTTGGAATAGGTTTTCCTGTTATTGATCATAATTATTAGTAAAGAACTTATTTCTGTATTTTTTAAAAAAAATCTCTGCTCTGTAGCTCTATAGAGTCGAAGATAAGAGGAATTGATACATTTTGTTTATTTATTTAAAATTAATGTAAGTACATTAGTGGTGCATGGGCGGAAATAATGCATCAAGGCATTCTCTACCAGTCAACCTTTGGGTTAAAAAGACTACACTGTGGTGGTTTACAACAAAAAAAAAAAAAAAATAAAATAGAATTTTCTTATAATTTCCTGAATAACTTCAAAATATTTCAGATCCTCACAAGAAGCTCTTCCATTTGATAAATCACGGGGCACAGAATAATTTATTTTTTATTTGTCTCCCAAAACTGAACCCAGACTCAAAAACCAATTATTTACGTTACGAGTACACGGTACACGTTCGGGTCACAGAAATTCATATAAGGTATGTGTACCAAATTTCAACTGAATCGGTCCAGTCGATTGGTTGATCAGACTTTTTTCTGATCCACCAATACTATTTATTGTGTGTAAACAATAAGGTACAAAGGTTCATATTTTGTACTAACTAAAGTACAATACCTACGTACAAAAAAAAAACAACGGGTTGCACTCCGGGAGTGCCGGCAGAAGTGAAAACTTGAACATAAACGTTGTGTATTTTTGGTATGGTTAGGGAATAGTTTCGCTCGAATTACTTTAATACAGTATAAAAGTACTATTATTATGTGCTAAAATAAAATATTCATTTAATGCGCTATCGTACACAAACATGACATTTTATATTACATTAAAAATTTAACACTTCTGAACTTTTTCTCCGTCTTACGAATTTTCGATCAGTCACGTGCCTTGACGCGAGTTTAACATTTTTTACCCATCCCAAAAAGTGCACAACGCTGCTAAAGAAGTGTTCACTTCAATAATACATTATGTCCAAAAACAAACCAACTAAAAAAACCAAATAAAACACAAAAGTGCACTGCAGCTCGTATTCATGGGTCATGGACGATCAGTCCTGTTAGCTGTAACCACAGGCGGTCGTTAGTGTGCCAGCAGTAATGCATTAATTGGCTTAACAGACTATCGATCCGGTGCGAAGACAGCTTTGTACGGCTCGGGCTAGCTGCTGTAATGCGCTCTGTGGGGTACAGGACAAAAAAGGACGGAGTTCTGGATGTGTACCTGTGAGTGTCGTTTTGCGTTGAAACATGATCTGGTAACTTTCATAGCTAAGGACCATTTTTAAGGTCTTTTTTTCATTGAAAGTGCTAAGCCAGCTTTTCACGCCACCACGCCATCAATACCTAAGTACTTGATTTTTGGATTGGTAGCCGCACTGTATGAAAGAAATGTTAATAAAATAAAATAAAAATCGTTTATTTCAGAATATTGAAATGTCTATATTTTGTTAGTATAACATAATCTTAAAACTTTGTTAGTAATGAGGAGCTCAATTAATAAAGGTATTAAATTAACATTTAAAACAAAAACATCATTGAAAATAAATTTTAATAAATTAATAAACTACTCAGTTGGTCTAGTGGTGGCAAGGCTATAGAGGTACGCGGAACACAGGGTAAAGTCTCGCAAACCTCCATTGAAAAGGGAGGATCCCCCAACCAGACGGTTGTTGTCTGGTGGGCAACTGCCCAATAGTTGATATTCGGACTGTTGATAATATGTTCAAATCGCACGGAAAACTCTTATACCGCGATTTCGTTCCGTAGTTCGTTGGTGGCAAGATAGATGGCGCTGCGTTACTTTTTGTTGCGGCATAGATTTCGCTAGGTACTTAGTTTATTGTGGTGGAGTTGATCCCGTTGCAAAGCCTACTGTTGACCATAAAATCTTAGGTTCGATTTGGTGAATCTTAGGTTAGGTTTGGTTTAGGAGGCAGCGTTATTGGGGTCATTCTAAGTAGCAGCACGGAGTTTAATTTAAGCCTGGTTGATGGCAATAGGCTCGCCCCTGCCTTGCATGCAATTTAACTGGCTGAATGGTGGGTGCACCAGGCACCTTATATATAATAATAACCTCTTTACTTCAGGCTACTTTGGCCCATATACATATACCTTATTAACTACTATATATCGGTATTACCTATATCGATATGTAAACCTCTGCCTTACTCTTCGGGGTATACAGATGATGATGAGATGATATTGTCATATCAAGTCGTTCAGGGTGCTGTTCGGCCTGCCGCGCCACTGCAGCGCTTCAGCAATGTTTGCGGTGAAAAGCGTGTATGGTTTTCATGCAATCATGCGGAAGCGCTGTGCATCTGTCATGAAGCGCATCCGGGCCAGCTCGAACAGCCTCCTGAGCGTGTTCGTGGGCCGATGGGACTCGCCGATGTGGCGGCACTGGATGCGACTACACACTGAGGGTGTTCGCGTCCAGGGCTTGGCATGATCTAGTGTTCCTGTGCAGTGCCTCTTTGTGATTATGTTTGTCTTTCTGTGGTTTATGTATGTACTAACAATAGCTTTATAAGGTATTTTGTGTAACTAACAGTATATGGACTATGTCTGAAATAAATGTCTTATTATTATTATTATTGCCTTTACACACCCTGCTATACTAAACTAAGTGTTTGAAAAAAAGGATAAAAAAAGATTAACTTTCCTATTCTTCAACACAAAATGCAAATCCAAATGGCAACCGATCACCAAACAAAAACACCGATCATTGTTCGCTGATCCGTCTATCACAACGAACTTAAAACTTAACGCCTCTAATCCATTTCGCAAATAAACACGAGACCTCTGAGTTGAACCGAAAAGGCTTTGCGATATAAATCTTCAATGAAAGCTACAATGCTGTGTTTACGTCATACGAAGCGGAAAATTTACAACGAAATGTAATTACTGTAATCTTTTCAAAAGTGGAGTTTTGTACGGGACGCGTATGTTGAAATAATGCTACATACAAGCTCTGAACCGCTTGACTGACTTGGCTAGCTATTTTCTTTGACATTTGTAACGCGCGAGGATTTGGGGGATGCCTTTGCCAAGCAGTTGCGCAGTAAGTATAGGCTGCAAAAAAAAATAAACGTCCGAGTAAGGTGTTCAGAAAAAGAAAAAATGGAAAAAAAACCCGGGAAAAGTTTAAACATGTGTGGGAATTCCATATGAATTACTTGGACAAGAAACGTCTGTCGTTGCAGCTAATACTAGATTTGTATCCCGTAACATCGTAAGCATTTTCAGAAAGCCCCAATAATTTCAAACGCGAACATTTTCTGTACACTTCTCATCGTCAGATCCCCACTCATTTCAGTTCCGTTCTCCTCTTCTAGCCGGGGAGCAGTAACAGCATTTTCTAAATACGCGTACAGTGTACCTTTTGTGTGCCAGGGTCCCGTTTAAGCAAGGATTATAACGTAGGTGCCATAATACCCAAGAGTGGCGGAGGTTTGACAAATCCTGAATTCTGTTCCCCCCTTGTACCTGTTTGTTAACGAGATTTAAATGCTAATTAAAATTATATCGTTTTGCTGCCTTTTAGTCACGTTCGTGGGTCATGAGTCGAGTTTAATGTGGGCTTGTCTCGTGTAATAGAAAAAATGTTTTTAAGGTGAGTCAGCTGCCTAATGACTTTAAATGAGGAGGGTTTACAAAGTTTTTGTTTCCAGAAACCTCTCAGCGGTGTGTTAGTGGAGTCAGAAACTAGTATTACATATAATTACACAATACTTTCATACATACCTAACTAGCTCCATAGTTTGCCACTCCCTGTTTATATAAATTTAGCTAATGCCCGCGACTTCATCCTCGTAGATATCAGTTATCGCGATACAAAGTTCCCCCTCCCATTTCCTGTGCCTTGATAGTACTGTGCATTTCCAGGACCAACGATTTTATAAATAGAGATAGAAGATTCCTCTTTTCTTATTAAAATCAACGCCAGTATTACGTCAATCCACCAGACAATGCTTCCATATTCATACCAAAATTCCAGCACGATAACCCAAATCGGAGCCACACTAAATTTTCCCGTATTATAAAGTCAGTAATAAAGATAATATTCGTCTGCTCCTAATGAGCAAAGAGCATGCAACGCTCGTTCAACTTCGAAGCTACGAAAGCAGATACTAAACTTTAATTGTTAGAGATGTTACTCCTTATTTGAAAACAAACTGAACACTGTTGGTTCTAATTTTCAGAGTTGCAATTTCGAATAAGCAGAGGATTGGCTGGAAAAGTTTTTTGTTTTCTTTATGATGATCTGCTCTAGACTGCAATACACGCTTTTGAGCAGGACTATCATTTCCAATGAGTCTGTTATGTCCCACTAATAAGGCGCTATCATTGCCATTTCCATCTTAGTTTTTGAGCAGAAAAAAACATACAAAATAAACAGCCGTATAACAAACTGTTTTAACGCTGTGAGAAAGAATCTTGAAGCGAAGGAGAGAAATCGCGATGGATAAACATAACTCTAAAATAGAGGTAATCAAGAAGGAGTCCAAACCTTTTTTTAATTGCTCTTAAAATAACTGTCTCGCTAATGACAAGGTGTCGTATTTGTCGTAGCGTTCTTTTTCTCTTATTTCAGCACAAGCTTTATGATTACGGCTTATCGAATGAGAGAAAAGATTCCAGCCGGCAAGTTCCAAAGCAAAGCTCTTTTCAATGCACCGCCACACCAAGTTGACCTACAAAACTCAATCCAGTGGCATCTAAAGACATCGTGAACATCATTAAACACCGCATAACACATAAAAACAAGTCCACTCCTCGCTCAAGACAAGAAGATGGTATCGCGAGCCGTCAGCCTGAAAGCGTGTCAACCGACTGGTGAGCAAAGAGTGTGTGTTGTGCTTCCAATATCCGGCCGTCATTCTACACTGCAGTGTTGCTACTGGGAATATACAGTAGTGGCTGTTGCTATTTAGAAGGAATATTTAATTGCAGAAATAACTAGCAGAAAATAGTTTTCTAATATATACCACATTTGTGTTAGGTTTTAGTAAATAATTCATCAACTGCAAAGCAATTTCCCAACTAAAATTATCTTGGGCTCGGCTTCCAGTTTAAACGTAGCTGAAATACTAGTATCTCTAAACGATGCGATTTAGTGGTCAGTTATGGCACTTATAGTAGTCAGAATACTTTTTATGATTAGTGGAATATAGTTTTACACTATTTATTTTACAATTTGCTAATGATAAATTATACAATGATGTGCCAAGCTCTTTACCCGTATATGTTGGGCTCAGCTTCCAGTTGAACCGCTGCTGGAATACCAGTATCTTTAAACAATGCGAATGCGGCTGTCTGGCTGGCGAACAAAGCCCAGTCACAGAGTATCACCAACACCTTGGTAAGACTAGACTTTAGAGTTTTCGAGCTATTTTACTGTTAATATCAATTAAACAGATAAATAACTAGGGATGAGGAGGATAATAATAATATAATAATTTATTTATTTCTTACTACAAATAACAGAGAAAGTAGTTCAATAGCCTACAGACACAATTTTATAAATAATTTGTGGAAGACTGGTGCCTAAACTAAGTTTTTACAGAACCTGTATGTCAGGTCACCAGGATAATACTAAATAACTTCTAAATTTGCCCCAAAACTACCAGTGCAAAAACTAAAGATTGCTAGATTTAGCAAAGGACGATTTATTTATTTAACACTTTAAGCACACAAATGTACAGAGGCGGACATAAGGCCAAAGGCATTCTCTACCAGTCAACCTTTGGGTGATGCTGAGAAAACTTGTAGGTGACGATCGTTAGGTTTACGCTGCCTCAGTGTATTTTAGTGATTCAGGCTATTGAACAAGACATGAGCGCGAATCTGAAATGACGTGGATTCAACCTATGTACTTTAAACGTGGATTACTTAGCAGACATAAGTGGAAAATTTCCTTCGTTCTCAATCCCAGAATAGCACCAAAGTTAACAGAATGTAGCTTACTCAACAAAACTCCTTGTAATAGAGCTATTTAAAACCCGATTTCCATACGTGATCTGGAACAAGAACATTGGAATAAAGTTCTCGAACGCAGTGAAGTTAATTCGAGCTCATTAATATTATTAGTCTGAGTGGCAACCCTGTAAGTCGGGCGTGTGCGGAAGAGTTGATCGGCGTCAAACGTCGCGACCGTTCGACACGATTCACGGCTCTGTTACTCGAGTTTGTTTGATAGTAGTTGGAGTTGCTGTACTTTGTAACCTGCAGCTCAGTGTGGTATGATGTCGAATGCTGCTAACTCAGCCAGTTAGCTTGTTTTGTAATCGGTAGTTGAGAGTGTTGAGACAGTGCTGTCTTTTTCTTAATGAACGGTATAAAAAATAATGCCAGTTTATTCTGTCGACATCTCACTTAGGTGGAGTGTTCGCGTAAGTTTTCAATTCGATATTTTTACAGAACAGCATTCCTGAAGTTGTCCTTACTTTGGTAACGTTCGTCGGATGGTTGAGCTCGAGTTCGGAGTTGAGCTACACGGTAACTAACGAATGGTTGCACCGTCTGGACAGGTCCACCCAAATCTAAAATGAAAAAAAAATATATATCAATATAATAATTATGCACACATCATTTTTCTAACCTTTTCTCTACTATGTGGGACTCCGCTTCTAGTTTAACTGGATGCACGCACCTGAACAGCAGATCATCTGATCGTCAATTTTCCATGGCATTAGATATAGGTAATATCCAAAATTGGCTCCAAATACATATGAACCCCTTTTTATAATCTGGCATTCTCAGGACCTTAAAAGGCTTTAATGCAGCTACAGGCTGACGTTGTTTAATTTAAAAAAAAAACCAGAAACGTTCCAATTCGAACAATCCGCAGTGCAACTCTAACATAAACATTGTACCTATCTACGGCACAATGCAGTTAATATTAATTGCCAGTTACCTGACGTGTCATGGCGCCACAATGCATACATATTCGATGCCCATACATTGCCCGCGGTACGTCAGTCGACGATATAAAATTCTGATTGGATCACAGATTATATTACCACCAGAGTTTAAAAATAAACTTTATGACATGTATTTTTTGTTTATCTACGCATAGGGGAAAATTTAATTTCGGTTTGCAAATAACAACACACTTTAATGAAACATAAAAATTAACATTTATATTAAATATTATATATATTAAATATTATATATATTATATATATTAAATATTTAATTTATTTTAAAACGGCGTTTGAAAAGTCACACCCAATCACACGATTGCATGGATTCTAATAAGTAGGCAAACGTAGTTTAATACAAATAAAATAAATTGGCTAGCATTAGCAAAGCTGCCTGTTGTTTAAGGTTTTCTAAATGTACCTACCTATTTTAATTTACTGGCCTGTTGGTCGAGTGGTTAGCGACCCTGACTGCTAAACCGGAGGTTGTGGGTTCGATTCCCACCCAGGACAAATCTTTGTGTGATGAGCATGATCAATTGTTCTGTGTCTGGGTGTAATTTGTCCATAATATGTATATATTTAGAAATATATAAGTATGTTTATCAGTTGTCTGGTTGCCATAGCACAGGCTCTGCCTAGTTTGGGATCAGATGACCGTGTGTGAGTTGTCCCAAGATATTATTATTATTATTATTTTTAATATTAGTAAAATGAATATGAAGATATAATAAATAAAAAGGCTAATAGGTATTAGGTTATCTTGCCTTGAATACAAATAAAATAAATTGGCGAGCATTAGCAAAGCTGCCTGTTGTTTAAGGTTTTCTAAATGTACCTTTTTTAATCTTCGTGTAGGTACTATAAAATAAATATAAAGATATAATAAATAAAAAGGCTAATAGGTATTATCTTGCCTTAATTCTAGATCAATCAGCTTTCCACACTTTTCCCAACATAATCTGTTCTCAAGACCAGTCAAAGCGTTCCCTCCTTCTTTCGTCATTATATTAAGTCATTATATCAAGCAAACTCTCAAAGATTATAAACTAAAGATGCTAACCACGACCCTCTCACTTAAGTTAACTTAACGCTCTCCCTTAAACCGTTTTATTCAGCTGAAGGCATTTTCCCATCATTAAGGTTTTTTAGTAAGGAGAGCTAATAGCGTCAATGGCATTTGGAGAGTAAGTGCTGGGAAGGGTAACATCAAGAAAAACGGGAAGCAAAAAGTTGAGGGAGCCCGATGAGGTAGGGGCGTTATTCTAAGGGATGAAGGGGTTCTGCTAATCTGCGAATGTGGGAAATGCATGATGTGTTAATAACAGATAGGTACTTATATTAGGTATTCGCTGTGGGGATGAAAGCCAAGGCAACTATTTTTGAAATTTTAACTACTTCGTTCGAATTCTTGAGAAATGTCGTACGGATCGAAATAGGTAGTGAGCAATTCATAAACAACTAGATCCAATCATACTTAATTAGCTTTCGAAGATTAGGAAATCCAATGTGAAGCAATGATAAAGACCATTACCAGCTTGTCCGTTACTAAAACCATTGTGCTCTTCTCTCTATTTATGAATAATTATGTTTCCTGTGTTTGTGTCATAAATAAATAGTAGGTAATAACTAAGTCAACACTACATTCTACAAGTTCTACTAACAAATTAATAAACATCTGCAAGCAACACTAGAGCCGAGCGTAAGAGTGAGAAACTAAAACTCCGCTAACCCAATTACAAATAAGACCTCAGAAAATTAACGAAAGTAACAAACATTACCACGTAACAAAATTTTCACATAATCGTAGTCCGGGTTCAACGCAGCTTCGTAATAATAGTTTGATATGGTACCATTTCGAGGCAGTGTTGCCAACCGATAAACATTACTTTTGCTGCAGCACCGTTGAGATCTCAAGCCGATAAGCCGTAGCGTTAAAAGCGCAATAGCACGAACTATAGCATTCGTGAGCCATATTAACCAGTGTTATAATTGTTGTAAGAAACGAATCGCGTTTTAAAGATTTATATTTTGTAGTTCATAGCTCGTTACTTATCTAGATGTTGTTTTAATCGACATCGAAAAGGAGGTTTCGGATGTGATGTGTTGAAACACTTTATGCAATGCAGTGTTTTATTTCGAGGCAGGCTAGGTTTCAGTATCTACTTGGTTATGAAGTATCCAGTGTGTCACATTCTGCATATTGGTCTTTACAATATTATTATACAGACCAATCATAATGTAAAATATCTTTAAAAAAAACATATCTGAACGGATTTGGATAAAACTTGACACAAGGGTAGACTATGACCTGGATTAAAACATAGAACAATTTATGCGGGGAGCATGATAGGTACCTTGAGATGATTTTCTAAGTTGACTATATAACTTCCTAACCAATAGACGTGGGGTACCCTTAAATAACGCAATATGCAGTGTCCGTTTGTAGCGACAGTTCCTAAAAACCAAGTCAGTTCAGCAAAATATCCATCGCAGTTCAATTTAAACTTGGACTTAACATAGCGCGTGGTAGGTACTACGCTTAGAAATGTGATGCTACGCGCTGCCCGCTTCGCTACGTTGCGTTGCTACGCTAAACACCGCTACGCCAGCTCATTATGATACGCAGAGGCTGTCACGCCGCACCGACAGCCTACGCCGATCTAAGATACACCGCTCCGATATGACAAATATGATAATAGATATACCTAATATATCTTTTTACATAATGAATAATAAATAGTTTCATAAAACAACCCCAGTGACAATATATCTGGCTATAATCGTTTATTCCCACTATGACAAGACAAGAGGAGTTTTGCTACTTACCTACATACTATTAATTTAATAATCAACATGCCCAGTAGTTTTTAATACTATTCAGCAAAACAAAAGTCAGTCCATTGAATCCAAAAGAAAAATCTCGCTATTGTCCGCTAAAACAATAAAATATAACAATCGGAAATCAATATTTCAAACACAAGCATACCTACTCGTAACATTCATAACAAAATCTGTGACCCAACAAAAATGGGGTGTAAAGTGAAAAGAAAAACGGATATTATTTTATCGTACGATGTATCACGCGAATAGGAATGGGGGAATGCGAAAACAAACTCACTTCGAATATCCAATGAAAAATCAATCCATCAAATCCAATAAAAAATCTAGAGCAAGTTATTATTTCGATGGTGTGGGATGATTTGTAGCTGCCAATAGTTTTAGTTCGAAATACGAATAAACTTTTATTTGATATTCTCCCTTCACCGCTTTATCTGTTTAGTTTTGTTTGAATTCGGACACAATTAGGTTGATAAACAAATAGATAACAATGAAGTTTTACGACTAAGGAAATTGCTGCTGTGATTAAGCACCTACAATTTTCGCCAACAATTTTTGTATTTCGTTCGTGGCTAATCAAGATTGGATTTTGGATTTGGGTATCATCGTCAACCCCTCAATTAGGTACCTACAACCTCGACATTTCGCAAATCCTGTTTTTTCGTGTAAGACGTAATCTAAGCAATGAGATATTTTAAATCAATGGGTAGTTGGGTTCAGCCGACATAGTTAGGAAAAAGGCTAGGCAGATTGATTGGGTAAGTGAGTCCAGTCCGGAGATATATGGCCATTAGTCTAGGTAAGTACCAAACACTTACCCCATCTACACAACATGACACTGTGCTAAAACGGTACTTTTACAAAATTATCTGAAGTTTCTCTTCCCATGCTTTCTAATTCAACTCAAGATAATTCATCCTGACCCTACCTCATACCTTTATTTTTTACAAAATAAGCTGAAGTCTAACACTGAGATCTTGTAATGAACAGTGATTTACGGGTGAAAATTTTACTAACTTTTAGAACGTTCTGACGAATGTCACTGTCAAAAAAATAGCTACCAATGTCAATGTGACGATTTGCTTTTTGTTTGTTGTTTCAGCTGTTCAGTCAAACTATGCTACGAAATTAATTTATTTAAATACAAACGTAATTAGCAATTCAAATTCTCTGTGATAAATTACTAGAAAATAATTCAATCTATGAGTATCATTTTGAAACCGGGTAAGAAGAGGTTAAAGTTATGAAAACAAATTGAAAAGTTCTAGTTTTTTGGCAAGCTGAAAAAGAAAATTAAATGATGCAATATATTTTTTAGGTGTCTGTAACATCCACAGAAGTATGGCTACAATAGCAGGAGCGGTAGAAAGTAAAATTAGAAGCAAATTGATATCCCAGTTGGATGCCAAACATTTGGATGTAATCAATGAATCCTACATGCACAATGTGCCGAAAGGATCCGAAACGCACTTCAAAGTAGTAGTCGTGTCTCCTAAATTTGAAGGGTTGCCATTGATCAAGGTATGTAGACTATCTGTATGCCTCAAGTATCAAGAACTTTAATTTTCTTTACATTTAACTATTTTGATATAATATAGCAGCTGTTTCCAGATACATTTTCTACCAAGTATCATGCTTCCCTTTAAACTTGTACTTGTGCCATATTGAGGTCTACATGACTCAATAGAAATGCTATTGTATCAATAATAAAATTGCAAGTGTTCAAAATGTATATATAGGTACCTAGGCAATACTTGGACTACTAGAGTATAGTTCTTCAAACTAGGAAACCAAGCACTTGTCACTTGTTAAACTGAGTAGGTACCTATAGTTCGGAGTACAACAGGCATGAGTGATCAGCTTGCTACTTTAAAAACTAGCCTCATATAATCCATGCTTTTTTTATAATAATGCATTTGATCAAGCCATTATTTGACTGGCCTGTTGGTCGAGTGGTTAGTGACCCTTTAGAAATATATAAGTATGTTTATCAGTTGTCTGGTTGCCATAGCACAGGCTCGGCCTAGTTTGGGAGCGGATGACCGTGTGTGAGTTGTCCCAAGATATTATATTATCCTTTTGAATGCCATTGTCACATATACATGACAAGCAAATACGCTGGAAAAAACTGGCACAAAGAATTCCCCAACAACCCATCAGTCTGCTAATCTAGAAGTAGTTCATGAATGTTGTTTTATTTCAGAGGCACCGCTTAATTAATGACATTCTAAAGGATGAACTACAGAGCGGTGTCCATGCATTGTCCATCATGGCTAAGACTCCTCAGCAGTGGGACACCAGTGACCAAGTTGTGGAGAGCAGCCCTTCCTGTAAAGGTGGATTTGGAAAGTAGTTGACATTGTTTTATTATTTATTTTGTAATTTTATTTAAAAAAATAAAATATGTTGATAGTTTAATATTTTTAGTGTTACTTTCAAGTTTTACCCAGAGATTTTTGTTGACTTAATTCAGTCTGGCACAAGCCCTGAAATCAAGTTAACAACAGGTCATGTGTGTGTCTGTACTAGTGTTGCAACAGAACTCTGCTTCCGCTTCCGCAACTGCAGAAGTTCCGCATGTTTTTTCACTTCTGTTTCTGCTTCTGGTTCCGCAAACTTTATAACAGAACTCTTAACGGAAGCGGGGAGAGAGCGATGAGGAGCGGTGCAGCAGACGCGACGGCGGCACGGCGCGGGCGGTTGCAGGGGCCACGCGTGGACGAATGTACATGAGCGTCGAGCGTCCAGGCGCGGGTGCTGCCGATAATTGCCGAATCCCTTCCGCGTATTTTGCGTGGGAGGGGCACGCGGTAATCAAACGACAAACGTGTCACGACGAGTTCGTTTATTTAATTATTGTTTTTAGTTCACTATGCGCATCTCCGCGCCTCGTGACTTTGAGTAGTGACATTTTCAGTTGTTTTTTCTTCTGTTATTGTTTGCTTAATACCTAGTTGTATTTAGTGCAATAAGAGTGCAATTATGAAACCAAAAACAAGTCCCATTTGGAACTATTTTGATGAAATCGGCGACTCGAGTGCCAAATGCAAACTTTGTGAAAAAGTGTATTGGCGAAAAGGCCGCACAAGTACAGCTTTAAATATAAAGTACAAATTTAATTGAAAAAAAAATTAAATGTAAAATTGTGCTTTTTTTTCATAGTGTTAGTTAACGCTTCCGTTTCCGCTTCCGTTTCCGTTTCCGCTTCCGTTAAGATTTACTTTTGACATCTGTTTCCGTTTCTGCTTCCGTTATGCCAGTTCCGTTGCATCACTAGTCTGTACATAAAACAGAAGATCACTTGTGTGCCTGCCTGTCACAACTGATTTTCTTTGTATCTACTGGGCTGATTCAGTTGTAATTTGATACACAAATGAACTTGTGAACCCAAACAGATGCATGTCTAAAATAAACAAATTTCTAAAGGGGTTCACTTTTCAGGGGACAAATTAGACAATAGGGTCTCAAAAATAGATTTTCCTTCATTTTAAAATACTCCATTCTGGATTTATGCAAGAAAATAGATGAAAATTGGCCATTACCCCTTATCTCCGGAACTACTGAGCCTAACATTTTGAAAAACAAACAGATCATAAATAGACCATAATGTCATCATCATCTACCTAGCTTTTTCCTAATTATATTGGGGTTGGTTTCCAGTCAAACCGGATTCAGTTGAATACCAGTATTTTACGTGGAGTAGGTAGCTGCCTACCAGACCTCCAAAAACCCATTAACTGGGTAACACGGTACTCTTTGGTACAACTGGTGTCAGATTTATGGCTTCTGACTATTCGTAACAACTGCCAAAAACAGACAGCCGGGACCAACGGCTTAATCGTTTGAACGCCACTGTCACGTATACAAGTAAGCGCGTGCTCTGTACGCCAAACGTCACAAATACGTGACAAAAAGTACGGTAAATTTGTGGCTTGGCGTCGGGGGCACGCCGATGCGTTTATGTTCTGGCGTTCGAAAGGTTTACGTGCTTTCCGAGGCACGGAGGAGTCTCGGTATGTAATAGATGGTCACCTATTCACAGATCAACCTCGGCAAGCGTTGCTTAACCTTGAAGATCGACCCGTGCGGGTGTTATTATTTAGCCACGAACTTAATACACCTATATACCTTATAGATTACAAAAAAACTTATCTGTTAAGAAAAATATTCGTTCGGAACCCTTTGCACGCGAGTACGACTCGCATTTAGCCGGTTTTTTTAAATTATTTTTCACAAAACCTAGATAAAAATATAAGCAGTAAAAACGAACAATCTCAAAGATTACTATTTTGTGCGTTTTAAAATCTTATAAACAGAGACAGCACTAATAAATAACTTGTGATGTCACTCTCCAGACAAACCATAGTCACGGATAAGGATTACTTGAAAAAAGTGTGTAACTTTTGTATTTTTCAACAATTTATTTCTTTCGCTAATTATAGCTGTTTAAGTAACAAATGACAGTTAATTCCTGTAGATTTTAGACAGTAGACAAATACCCTAATCAGCTGTTCTTCACATGGTGCGTTATTGAAAGATGTTTTCACTTCCTGAACAATTGCCAATGAATAGAAATGAGACCTGTGAGAATGAGAGATGTGTGGGATGAAATGCCATGTATGGGTTTCGTGATAAAAATACATACTTGATGATAAAAACTTTATTCTTACACCATCTCTTACATTCTAATTGGACTTTCTTTTTCAGCAGATCAATATGTAATAGACAAGATATTTTTTGTAATACTCAATAATACAAGTATTCAATATAATACATACGACATTCAATATTTAGTTAAATACTACACACAATTTCAATCACCAATAATGATATTATTTGAAAACTGTACAGAGCATGCACTTTTATACATTACAAGAATGAATTTATACATATTTAAGGAGTCCTACACACCAAGAGCGGTTGCCTTTAAATATAATTAATTTCTCTTTAAGATTCATTTTTAATTATGCTAACCGCCCAATCGTGAGAACTTGCACCCTAGGTGGGGCTCCAATTTCTATGTTACAAATGTTAGTATAATCAGAGTAAATACGTGTAGGTATATTATTTGATTAATAAAACTTTATTTTTTGTTTCTTGACTAATATATCTTCTATATAATTTACACTGTAGAAGACTTATTCTATAGTCAAAAAGCTGACAAGCTTTTGATCTTAGGCCTTTTTATGTTTACGAATAAGTTCGCATGCAAGTTGTATTACATTAGCGGGCTACGGCTACCGAAGTGATCTTGGTAATTAAAATTACAATGCGAGTTACTTATAGAAGGAAACGCGGCGTAACGTTAGGTCAACCAACTCTAGATTAGAGATGGCACTCTAATATACTCTGATATTTTATTTATTCTTAATTTCTTTGTTTTAGTGTTTTGCACGGTTGTACAGTGTGTTTCAAATAGTTCACTTGATCACTGCACTCTATCCATTCACTCATTTCACACCGCAATAACGGTGTTAGTTGTATCAGAGATTGAAGTTGTCCAGTCGTAGCTTGCCTTCATTTTCAGTCAGGTAGAGTAGGTCTGCCATGGTCTGCTCACAGATTGCTTCTTCTGCTTTCTCCGACATCTGTAAAATTAGAACAACATTTTATGACGAGTTCGAGTTTAGTTCTTTGAAAACTACTTTGCGGCTTATTGTTGAATACCCAAAAAACAAAAACGAATTTTCTTATTTCATCAGCCAAGCTTAATCTGTGGCACTGAAGGCTAAAAATCTAGTCATCATTGTCCAAAACCACATTCGCCAGAAACCACAAAACTCTGAATTTGACTATTTAGCCTGGGAACCAAATTATATAATACATGTCAAGTCAAAAAGCCTTACTAATGAACCTTAACTGGTTTTTCTGGGTTTGCCTTGGATAAAACCATTAGTTTTTTATTTTATTTAATATGGGTTTGCTCTTGACTCTAGTCTAGGTCATAGATGACAGAGACAAAGTCGACGATGGAGCGAGCTTACCCAGAAGAAGCCTGTTCACTCTAATTTTGAAGAGATTAGGGTTGTATGCATTCTAATAATGTTGGTTACCAAGCAAAATTGTTTCCCCAATAAATCCAAATTAATAGAAATACACTCACCGGCCTATACTTATACTCGCTCGATGGCGCATATTTAAAATTAGGTCCAAAGTTCACACTGACGGTGACATTCTTATGCAGCGACACGGTGGGGTAGTAACACCCCTCGTAGATACCGACGAAAGCCTCGCCCTGACACTCGCCATTCTTGAAGTAGTATATTTTGCTGCCCGGTAACGGTTTGAGATTGTTTAGAGATTCTTGTATGTTGTCCTTATCTTCATAATAGAGGTGACTCTTGAACTTTACTAGCGGCTGAAAGTAGAGAAAGTGTAATTAACAACAATTATTATTTAATAAAGCGTTCTGGTGTGTTGTCTAGCAGAAACACTAGTATCTCAAAAGTTTTTGCTCCTATGCCTTCTTGAAATTAATACATTCCCATACTTATTCAATTCAATTCAATTTTTAAGGTTATGGCTCCATCAATCAACATTCGATGATTTTGCCAATGTCAAGGTACGAGATGACTTAATTATAGTCTTTTGCTGTAAACAACTGGACAGAAGCCGCCTTATAACTTCTATTCATGTCGATGGTACATTTACATAGCTATACTATTAAGGTCCCAACATGTGGCCATTATATAGCGGCGTTAGACATTTTTCAGATTATCATTGGTGCAGGTGAATTGATATTTGGGGCAATACAACAGATGGGACATAGTTTGATAAGAAGCACTGCACTCACACTGAATGTTGGATGGACTGATAATCTGCAGCGGCCTGTAAGCGCAGCTGTAAACTCTGAATTGTTTGCATACCCAAGTACTCTTATCAAATAGATCACTGCTAAGTGTAGGAGCGGAAAGTCTTTACGAACAATTTAGCTACACTCACCCTGTCTTTATAAGTATTGGGAGTATACTTGGTGGTGGCACTCTCTGGCAACACGACGAGGAAGCCCAGCGTGTCGCCCTCGCCGTAACCCGAACTGTAGTGCTTGCCTTTAGACTCGTGGAATCTGGAAAAAATTAAATTGATTAGTTATTACAGAACGTTAACAGAGATGAATAGTATTTCACAGTATCCTTGACGTGTATCGTCATTCGTCATACACGTGCAACAGATGGCGCCGAAATGTTGGAGCTAAAAATGAACAAACTGACTAAAATACTAATGCAATCTAGACTTTATCTTTGGCTATCATCTTCAAGATTCAATTCAATTCTATTTTTTTTTTTATGTTTTACAAATAAATCATTTAAATTGAATTGAATCTTGTATGATAAGGTTAACAGAGAAATTGCTAATCTGGCAAAAAATTTTGCTCCAGCAATACCTTGACTTCTCTCTAACCTATGTATAATTCGATCCAGAGCTAAAGGGCTGGAATTTTTTGGGGTTTTTTTATTTTGGAACTTTTTTTTCAACCGAATGTGCGATTCAGATGAACCAGCCAACCAAACCCCAGACCTGTAGTACAAGTGTGTTACCTGGTCCCCTTGCGGCTTCTCCAGGAGTAGCCGAACTTGTCGTACCCGAGCGGCGCCTGCAGGTTGGCGTAGCGCCGCCCCCAGCCCAGGCGCGCCGCCGCACCCTCCGGTAGTTCCTCCACGCACACCTCCCAGTACCAGCTGCCACGGGACACGCCTGCACCACAAAAGACCGATAAGTATAAAGGTGTAAGGAGGCCAAAAAAAACGTATATAACGTACGTTATGAAGTAAAGGAGTGAATGCCCAAAGGGTTGGACAGAAGTGTGGAGTACATCTACATTTCGCCCAGTTAAGTCTCTTGCACAAAACTATGGCGAGGGGGGGGGGTAATGGCTGATCTTTGCCTTATGCTCGTGAACGGGTGCTGCTTTTGGTGTATGATCGCCTTGTTTAATTTTGATAGCCCTAGTTTATCACTTGTAGCGTTGAGTCACAGATCTATTGCTAAATTCTACCCTCTGCATGTGTGCTAGTGCTGTCTACACGTGCAGAGGGTAGAAAGGGCACACCCTTTACGTTTTTTTGTCTGGAGGGGTATTTAGCTTGATTTAATATTGTTTTTATGCTTGAGTTTGTCTGATTATGCTGGCATAATGGAGTGTGCTAGCTTACAAGTAGCGAATAATTTAGTTTTAGGTTTTATGTGTTACCTTTGTTGTATTGTTTTTTTTTTGTAAGTATACTTTGCATACCATTGTATAGTTCTTTTAACTCAACAGACAGATGTTTTGCTGGGAGTTTGTCGCGCCACTTCTTCCCAGCTAAAACACTAGGAAGTGGTGACGGGCGGGCGTTTATGGGGACTGACTTTATATAGTACTTTGACGTTCAAAAAGTTTTTTGATTAAATGACTTTTGATTTTGACAAAAGCTGAGAATACTTTATAGGAAGCTTTGCATTGGAAAACCCATAAATAACAATCACACTGAATTTTCACACAACTATCATCGTACAATTTGACCAAACGAATTGGTCTGACGAGAGAGTACAAGCCTGTAACGATCTATTGGAATGTTAAGCTTCAACAGTTCCATTCCTGAGGACTTTTTCCAGACGAATCTGATGATAAACTAACCATGTTAGTTTTCCTTTAAATTCGAACAACGGGAGTCTTAATTTATTTAAAGGCCAAGGTCCTTTCAATCTAGAATTCTAGATCCAAACTATATCTTGTTACGGCGAGAGCTAAACTAATTCAAATAGTTTCCTGTTGAGTTAATAAGGTGAATTTCGTCTGCATTTAGTTTAATCAAGGAAAATTAAATCATGTTTTTTCCTCATTAGTTATCGTATCCGTAATGCAATGTTATTGTTGAAATAAAAAATTGATATAAACACAATTTTATATACATAACAAGTCACATAGAGAGCTCACTGTTTGAATAAATAATAGCACATTTTAGAGTATACAACGTGTAACAAAATAAACGCAATACCTCTTAAGGGTCATTGGACTCGTATCATTATGAATGAACAACTTTTATTATGGAATTAACCCCAAAATCGCGAAAAAAAATCAGCTGTTCAGCACATTTTGTCTAGATATGCGCACTTAAATAAATGTATGGGGAGTCGATTTTTTTTCGCAATTTCAGTGTTGGTCCCATAGTGATAGTTGTTCATAATGATGACTACAATAACCCCTTAAGAGGAATACCTCTTCTTATACAACGTTACACGTACACGTTACACGTTACGTAACGTTACACGTTGTATAAGAACACACACCTAGCTCATTCATGGCGACGCTAATATGCTAAGGTAATCGAGTTTACACCAACAATAATTTATCAGATTTTTACTTTTTCGTAATTGAACAGTAAGTTTTTGGCCTCGATCTCGCTTACCGAAAAATAATGGATGAGGTCTACGATGGAACGAGCAAGCCGAGAGCATGTTTGGTCTCTTTTGCTTTGGACGCTGACGACTTAACACAGCAGGCTTTTGGTACCTACTGGTACCTAAGTTCAAAGGGATCAGCTTAACCATTTGACCACCAAACATGATATGAGTCGACGTGTTTGTTACATTATTTCGTCTAGAAACATTTTCTACAACATTTTTTGTCTTCTCTAGAAGATCATGGCGATTAAAAAGACAAGGCAATACATTTTTAGGACTTGTGAAATTTAGGTGTGTCTTACCATGCGTCGCCCGCACCATGCAATATCCCTTGTCGCCGGTGACCGCAAGCCTGTCTTCCGATATCTTGAGTTGTGGTGCCCTGTCGTGCAGTGCTAGCAACACTATACCGGGACATAGTGACCGGTATAACCAGCCGGGAATCGGCTTGCCACTCCATTCGTTGCTTTCATCGAACTCCTAGATGAAAAGTAAGACTTTATAGCATAGTGGTAGAAGGAACATGTTCCGGAATAAACATCAGATTGATGGAAAGATATATTCTTGCATAGCATATGCTCGCTATGTCCAATCTAACTGGAGAATCTCATAGGGCATATCTTAAGTAAGATTTCGTAAAAAAAAAACATGATTATATCACTAAACGAGCTTGAAACCTGTTGACGGTGAACGGCCATTCATTGAGAGGTGTCGAGTGCAAGAAAAACTTTTTCAAATACATATTAGAAAGGGGCGCTGTGGTATATTCTTCGTTTTTTGTCCTCACCTGTCGAAATGGCGCATGCGGGTCAGGCTCGGCGAGTATGTACCGGTAGCCGTCCTTGTTGAAGGGATGTTCCGTGGGGTACCCGTGCGAGGGCAGCTTCAAGGCGCCCAGGTCGGCCGTGCGCCCCTTCTTGCCGACAGGCGCCCCGGCGTCCGCGGCGCCGCCCACTGCGGGCCGACGCTTCCCCTGTCTACCCTTGACGTTACCCGCTAAAGGTACTGAAACAAATTAAAAAGTAAGATAAATACAACAGAAGGACTAGTATTTTTTTACCATACTTGAGTACCTTAGCGCAATGACGCTTTTAAGATTAACGAAATCAGTTTATCGGATGTTTGAAAATTCATAGTAATTACTTCCCAATCACTGTTAGGGTACGATTCTCTTTAAACGTCGTGGGTAAGACACAGAACTGAGTTCCACGAATTCAAAAGTTTTGACTTGAAAATGAATATCCTTACAAAAACAAAGCAGACAATACACGTTCTTATTTCCTCCCAGCGAGATGTTAATTTGTTATATTTATAGAATCATAGTATGTGCTAATAAAATACACAGTCTGATACAAAACCGAGCACGTGGAACCATAAACAAACAAATAAATTTTCACCACCGCAATTTACGGAGGCGTTTGAAGAAAATTAGCACCGCTCATAATGAATACCGTGGCAATAACAGCCAGCTCGCGTGGCCTAAAGTATGAATAAAGTGATAGATTTACTCTTTATGTATGACATTCAAGGCTAATTTATTGTAGCTCTGGCGGATAAATCTTTAAAAAAAAATACTTGTCTACAATTCTACATGCTCTAGAAAGGCGATGTCATAGGTCTGTGCCTAAGGGAAGGAACCGACGGACAAAGAACTTCTTCACTGGCGTATCCGGGGAGGGGGGACTAAGGGACTCAACCCCCCAAAAAAAACCGAGATATATTTGGTACTTTACAATCCACCGTCATTGAAAAATTTGCGAAAAGTAATTTAAGGAGACTTGTTATGCGTTAAGCAAAATAAAATTTTATGTGCTTTGTTATTGTTTACTTTACTAAAACCTACCCTCAGCGGGGTGAACCCCCAACGAAACAACTCAATGAAAAGAGACGATGACGAATGAGTTTTTAATTTTTTGCCGGACCCAGGCGCGGAAACATTGGGGGGAGCAACGGGTGGTGCTATTGCCCGAGTCTTTTTTTTTTTAAGTGTCGGAAATCATCCAACGACTTCTTCCGCTCTGGGTGGAGCGGAAGGGCGTGTAAGACTCTTACTGACTAAAACCCATCCGTGTTCCATCTAAAGCTTTTGCGTTCCAGGGCCACGGTGACTCTTTCGAACAAATTCCGCAACATTGCCTGAGTCTTAAAACTCACACAGGCTTACGAAAACTTTACGTTCCAGTCAAACAAATTACTGCGAAACTGAGTAATAGCGAGTTAACTAACATGGCTGGCTAATGTTATGGTATCGCATATACTATACGTAGAGGAAGTGTGCTCTGTCAAGTGTAAACTTTATAAAATAGGGTCGCTAGCGACGTTATGCAGATAAAAAGAAAAAAATATAAATGTCACCGGAAGATGGCAAACGCCGTAAGATTGTAAAATACCGCGTGAAATTGTAAACTATTTTTTCTAAATAAGACACGAATGTTTTGGAAAGTATTGAATCTGGATGGGATTTAGTGTACCTATACAAAAAAATGTTTCTTAATACATCGAGAAATTATAATCTAATAAAGATTAATTGCAATCTTACGGAGTCCACAATTTTCCGGTGACATAAATATATTATGTACATATACCTGATATACCCACCGAGTTGAGAACCTGCTCCTTTTTGGAAGTCGGTTAAAAAGAGGAATAGAAATATCAGCAGGTACCTATTCCATACTTTCGAACTTTTCGGTTTTAAACAGCCACACATTTTGTGGACGATTACTTAAAAAAATAATCTTTCGACCACAGTTTCTCCTCATTGATGAGTCGTCAGACGTACGTTTTAGACTACTTTGCGAGTGAAATTCGCTACATTTCAACTCGAATGAAAATGGAACAGAATGTCTAATGGACAGTGAAAATTGAAATGTGAATGTGATGCAGTCATAAGGTAAACATCGTGACCTCATTCTGCGTCGCTGCAAAATGTTTTCCTATACAGTCTCTATCTGTTTATGGCGTGCTTTCACATAACCACAAAATGTCTCTTTCATTTGTTAATTTGCCCGGAAAAGTTCACAACATGTGCAGTTAATTCCATTGCACCTCATCAAGCCGAAAAGACCAATGAAAAACTATTCAAATGGTCTTGCTCCAAAAATACCTTCGGAAAAGTGCTTATATTCCCGAAAGAGGGCCAGGTATTTTAAGTAAGTAAGTAGTAATAATCCGCTTATGTTTGTCGTTTGTGGGACTCGTGAGACAAGGACAAAGTTAACAGGCGTGTAGTCAAGGTAACGATTTCCAAGGAAAACTTCGACCGCGTCGGCAGGTAGGAAGTATTTTTAGTACCTTGTTCGACTTGGAGTGTAACAAGGGAAGGAGTATTGACCGTTATAAAAGATTTCTTTAGATTTTTTTATAGCAACACGGGCAAAACCACTACTACTTACATAAAAATCAATATTTTGCGAAGAAAACCGCATTTTCATTAAAGACATAAAATACGACGTCATGGAATTCAAACAACTCGATTATTTAGACTTGACACACATACGACACATTACTCGATAAAATAAGAAAATTTCGACGTATATTTTCCGCAATGGACACAAATATTACAAACACAAGATAACGGTTGTGGCTTGGCCATGCTTTTATTTTCCTCATCAAACTGGGTTTGATACTGGAAAAATCTTTATAGTGGCAATAAACACTTTTACAACAAGCTGTTATTCGGGACACAACGGCTAAAACAACTGCAGTGTTATTGCAAAGAGGACGGACAAATCGTAATTGAATAAACGAATAAAGAGACTCCTATTATACCAGGCTAGCCATACCAACCGCAACTGCAGGAAACAATTATTTATGCAAGGATGTTAGCACCATACCAAAGAGCCATTCAAATACATAACTAAAATCAATTGAAATCTTAACTTACTATCCATGTCGTCAGCACCGATAACTGGACAAACTGACAAATATATTTAGTGCAAGTGTTGATAAGATAAAGTCCACGTATCGAGACGCTACGCGATTACATCGGGGCCTTACGTGACAAACAACACAACAATGTGGAGCGCCGAACATAAACAACCCACCAACATCATTATATGGAATAAAAATAGTTTTACCCATAAACATACGTTACTTTAACGAGATAAAAACGCGACGCCAATACATACCTACTTAAGTAAACATTTGTTCAAGGCAAATTACGATTCTGATAACAGATAACCGTGTAAACTAATTATATATGCACATAATATTATAAGGAGGTGTAACAGTGAATTTGAGAAGAAAAAAAATAATCGGACGTAACTTACCAGCCATAAAGTTCAAGGTGATTATGAAGTAGACTATTTAAATCTAAAATCAATAGAGGAGAAATCGCGCGACTAACGCGACGGTCCTGTGTGTACTTATCGGCGAATATACGGACACACTAACGTAGAATAAAGTGTTTTAATGCGGCCGCTGTGTGCGTCGCAGAGTTATGTTTACATACACCAATGCATAAAGAACGATGTCATTATTCAATAACATGTCTTTGTGGTTGACTCTACAATTCTATGTATGCACCGCGCGCGTTACGAGTGTAGGTTTTTCAGTGTATTGGATCGTTTCCAAAGCGACATGTCAGTCGGTCAATTATGGTGTTTTAAAGGCACTCAACAATTTCCAACTTGACGTTATAATATTGAGGTCAGATTAGTAGGTCGCACTTGTCATATTTCCTTCGGCTGTACATAAATATTGTTGTAGATTTATTCCTTATATTGTAGTTGGTTGAATTAGTGATTTATTACAATAACATCATGTTTTAATTTATATAACGTCTTGAATTCTGATTGTTTCAAGAAGGTCGTCGACTTAAGAGAATTGTCATTGGTCTGTTATTGTGCAATTGAATCTTCGCAATGCCCACTTTATATGAACGTGCTTCCTCTTTAAATATATTTTAAACATATAATCGGCTGTGACAACCGCTTTGCATAACAATTTATTGTACAGCAGGTATTGTTTTTACTGTCTGGGAATATAAAGAAGAATAAAAATATTTATATTTCATCATTTCAAGAGCTTGGATATTGTTGATGTTTTTGGCCATTTAGATTGATGCATTTTTTTTTAAATATTAGTGCGTATTTTATATTCATTTAATTAGCGATAAATGTAATTTTTAATGTTTTCATTTTTTCACATGGCGACTTTACCTTCAAAAATCTCGGCAACGTGACACTTTAGGGCACCATGTTGCTAACATGTTTTGTTTGTTTACTGAACCCATATGCATGTTACACCGTGCACTGCAAATTTGAAAAATAATCCTATAAGGGTTCCGTTTCTTACCGATTTTCGTACCCCTAAAAATCGTGGAAATATATCTACATCCACAGCAAATAATATGCATACATCTCAAAGAAAAAAATGTAGGCTACATTTGGACTAAATTATCATAATCAGCAAGGCAAAAGCTTTGCAGCTGAAGCAGTTACTGTTTTATTCAAACAAACTGTCTAGCCTTATCCCAACATGTTGGGGTTGGCTCCCAGTCTAACTGGATGCTGCTGAATGCCACTTTATTTTAAACTAGCTGTTGCCCGCGACTTCGTACGCGCATATCCCGTTTTTTTCCCTGTTCCTGTAGGAATTTTCCGTTCCCGTATAGCCTTTAGCATTCCTCATGAATGTGGCTATCATTTTCAAAATTAATTTTCAAAATCGGATCAGTAGATTCAGAGATTACAACCTCACAAACTTTACCTCTTTATAATCCTACTACTATTATAAAGGCGAAAGTTTGTAAGTATGGATGTATGTATGGATGTTTGTTACTCTTTCACGTAAAAACTACTGAATGGATTTTGATGAAATTTGGCACAGAGGTAGATTATAGTCTGGAATAACACATAGGATACTTATCCCGGGAATATGTTCCCTTAGGATAGTTTTCGACAATCACGCGGGCGGAGCCGCGGGCGGCAACTAGTATTAAATATAGATTAAAATGTAAAATTTTACTTACTTGTAGCTATGCCCATATCAGTAACCTTGAGCTGCCCCTGCTTGATCATAGCTTCATAGTTGGGCTTGATAGCCGTCAACTCCATATTGTACAACCCAAACATTGGTCCTTGGTTGGCGTCCTCCTCGTAGGTGAAAAGTACTTGGATGTCCTTTATAAGGGCCCGCTGCACTGTTGCATACCAAGATTGGGTTACTCTGAAAAATATGTGATTTTTTTTTTATGTAATTGGGCAATTTGATTCTGGACTAGATTCTTTGGGAAGACTCTGGGAGGCCAGGAAAATCTAATAAGTGGGATATAAGACAGAGTAAGAAAAAATAAAATATGCATTTGAAAATAGAATAAAAAGAAATAGCATAATTTAAGGAGTCACACTTACAGTGGCTCAGTTAGGTGTTTTCAGTTGTTTCTGACCACATTTAAAACACATTAGATATCTAGTTTTTTTACATGATTTTAAATCATGACCATAAATACGGCACCTATGACAAAAAGCATTTTCAGTTTAATAAGATGATATACCTGAATGCTGAAAATAAAGTTATGATTCACATGAAAGCACTATTAGAAAATTCTTGAAATTGGCACAAGTGACAACTTCATTTGTTTTTTTTTTATCCTAAAAAGTTTATAAGCTGCCTGTATTTTTTCGAATTTGTTAAAAACTATTTTCTCAACTCTTTTGGAGGGGAGAAGGGATCAGTTTTCAGCCACATAATGATTTTGATTAGCCCTTATCAACAAACTGCTTAATAAAGACCTTATTTGGGTAAGAGCTTACAGTTAGAGAGTGGATATCCTAACTTTAAATGAAGTTTTATTTTAAAAATACCTGGGACATGGCATACTGTGACCTGAAAACAACATTTACACATACCGCTGGAACAAATATACAATACAAGATTGCTACTCTTGATTTATTGACCAAAAAGAAAGAGCCAAGTCGAATGGAAAAGGATTGCTGAGCTTAAGGGTTTTTTCATTTATTTTCTGAGTCTTAGCCTTGCAGTGCGACAGGATAAATAGTTATTTTATTTTTTAATAATTTAAATGTAGAATATGAAATATAGTCTTGTATTACAAGGCAAGGTTTGAACTATTTAAATTAGCCTGGAAGGATGAGCATTACTTATTGGGTAGTTTTGACCAGCCGAGCCAAGGATTACTGTTCAAATAATTTATCATTTTACCTTCTTGGCATAGTAGTCATGGCTTCCCAGTATTGGTCTATGTATGGTATGATCTCCCGGTCCTTGCTGAACAAAAGTCTGTTGCTGCCATCTTTTACAGTCTCCTGCTTTAGATTTGCTATAGCTGTCAGACACATCTGAGGAAATGCTGTGAACAAGGTGATATATTAGCTGGGTGAAATGTGAATCACTAATCTGTTTGATAAGTAGGCAACAGAGAGATTTATGGTGTTATTCAATATTATTACATTTATTCATTTTCTATACATGTTATTTACATTTTTAAATAAATCTATAAAAAATAAAAAAAAACTGTAGCCCACTGGGAGCAGGGTCTAGTTTATTATTATTATTGCTTCATTTGTTTAACCTTTTGAACGCCAGAGCATAAATGCATCGACGTGCCCCCGACGCCAAGCCACAAATTCGCCGTACTTTTTGTCACATATTTGTGACGTTTGGCGTACAGGGCATGCGCTTGATTGTCATGTATATGTGACAATGGCGTTCAAAAGGTTAATATTTGCCTGCTTGAGAGTGCAACATGCAAAAAATGTTGAAATGACTGAGGCATCACATAATACATGTGATTGATTGCATTCATTTGTGTTATATTTAATTAAGCTGCTGGGCATAGGCCTTCCTAATTCCATCTACTTCTCTTGATGTTGTATTATGCAGTTAAATTTTATTTTTGTCTGGAAGTCAGCAAGGTTTAAAAGGCCCTCTGATTTATTTAAAACTTTTTAAAATTTTAAAGTAACTCAAAGAATATCTCCATTTTCATTAATTCAAATAAGTAAGTTGTTTTATAGATTCTAGTTATCCTACACACATGTATTTAAATCCTGCTGTGACTATGTAACAAACAGAGGTATTAATATGTACTTCACTATCTATGCAGTTCATGGTGAAGGTTAAATCAGATTTCATTGAATGACCCCTATGTCTCGGTAACTAAGGATGCCAACTTGACTTGTAGAAGTAATGGATTATTTTAACATAAATTAAACGAAAAATACGTCATAGCAGCCAAATACTCACGAGCCTGGTTCTTCTTGAATGTTTCCAGTCCAGTTGGAGAGCAATTCTTGCAAATAAACAAATAGTTTGTCATGAATGGTACCAGTTTCCCTAGTTGGTAGCCAATGCATGATTCGTGAAACCATCGATTGCAAGAAGCACACAGCAGCTCTGCTATGTTCAGGTTTCGATCTTTCCCGCTAAAAATCATAAAAAGGTTATTGATGAAACTCATTCGGCATATGAAAAAAAGTGCCAAAGTTTACTCACCAGTAGCAATTTCCTTGAGATTCATTAGAGGTTTTATTCGATTTGTTTCGTTCTGCATTGTCTCCCGGCTTTTGAGATTCGGATTGATTGTTGTGAGCATTGTTGGAGCCAGCATCTGACTCCGAGGATTTCTTGTATGATTCCAACGTTCCTGACGACATCTTCAATATTTAGAGGCTTTTTCCAATCAAAATAGACGAACTCACTCACATTTTATGAATAAAGATAATAATAAAGTATCAAAATAAATCAAATATGAAAAATCTACGGAAACAACAGTGGAAAGTGAAGTGTTTCTATCAAATTATAACATTGGTAAAAAGGATAACTCAAACATTACTATTTGATGGCGCTAGTGTTGCGTGCAAATCCCTGTGAAGGAAAGAGAAAACTTCAAACTGTGAGCACGACTATGCTATTTGGTTGTCAAGACTAAATTCCGTTCGGAAAGTATAACTCATTCAGTTCATGTGGACGTGCTCAAAAACTTAATGTAATGAAACAAGAACAACTATAAAATGTAACGAAACATAACAATTGAGGAAATAGATAATATATTGATGAAATAATAATGATTTAAAATCAAAAAGAAATGGATCCATAAAAGAAAAAACGAAACTAATACGAATTGGCCTCGTTCTGTCTTTTATCTTTCAAATCGACAACGGCAAACGGTTGTCGTGGTTACAGTTTTGTTTTTAATTTCATGGGATTCATTTTCTTCAAACGAGCTTCAATTATTTGTTGTCTTGCTTCAAGGTTTTATAATTAATATAGCCACAATGGATTCAATCACAAGCACGGACAACTTATGCATGGACATAAAAATGAAGCAAGAGAACATGTTGATCGAAATAATCAGGGAAGTTTGTGGCGAAAACAAATTGTCTGATAAACTCAAGGGGAAAGTGAACAGGATCATCGCTGACTGCGACCTCTCGTATTATTCTAGCCTTCACAGGCTGAGTACTGGTGACGAGAGCACTGCTACTGTGTTAGGTAAGGAGCCAAAAACGTATAATGTTTGATATACCTCAAGAACGAACTCAAGTTAGGAACTGACTGTAATGTGATATTTTTTTATCGTCGTGTAGGCTAATAATGTAAACCCAAGTTCAAATAGTTGTCTTAGGGGCAAATAATGTTAAATACTAAAGGTTGCTATGAGCCACCTAAAACCCTTTTTTCAATGAGCTAGAGGAATGGTCACTAAGAAAGTTTTCTAAACATCTTGCTGAATGACTTTCTTATTTGCTATAAGAAAATAGAAAGTAAATAGATATCCTTCACTTATGAAGTTCCTCTATGTGAAAAATAGCTTGCACTGTGATGAACATACTTACTACCAAGTCGGCATTATTTGAGAATTAGAGCATCAATCAGAAAATATGTTGAATACTATTGCAAACATTGAACTTATTCCAGGATTCATGCACCAAACAGCAGCAGAGCTCACATTTGATGAGCAGTCAGAATTTAACCAGGCAGTGCTACAAAAAATACAAACCAAGTTGCCAGCATTTATTTCAGAACTAGAACACCTAAAACAGTCAACCAGCAGTAAGAAACCTCTAAATGATGAGAAGAAAGAACTCCAGGTCATTATATTTTTTTTTTATTCTGATATGTGGCAATCCAATCCTTAAAATGTGAAACTTTGTGTGTTTGTCATTCCTAAATAGCTCAATGGATTTTGATAAAATGTGGCACAGGCATGAACCTTGATTAGTTTAGGATATAGGCTCTTTTGCACATTTATATTTTTGTTTATCAATTACACCTCAACTGATAGATTAAATGAAATTTCAAAAATGGTATTTGGCTAATTTTAATCTTGTCAGTATGTTCGCTAAGGAAGATTCCCAACATGAGGTTTCCAATTAACTAAACCTTTTTCTTTCTTTTAGGCCAGTATTGATAATAAACTGAACAACCTTGAAGAACAGGAGAGTGAGAAAGTGGAGCTGCTGATGGAGTGGCTCAACCACAGGCTCCGTGATGTGACGCAGTTCAGCCATGATTCTAATGAAGTACTGACGCTGAAGACTAAGATACTGGATTATAAGTCTAAGTTAGTATGTCACATAATCCTAAATACTTCTTCCGAAGAAGTTGGCTAAAAGGGTACAAAAGTAACTGAACTGAAAGAATTGTAGTACTCCATCATCATTCATCAACCACATAATTGACTACCATCAGGTGGGATCAGTGGTCAAAAGCAAGCTTATCAATAATAAAAAATAAAAATAAAATATTTTTGAGGGACCTGGGTTTAATTCCCAGATTGGGCAGTGTGTTTGCTTTTTTCCACCTAGAACTTATCAGTAGCAGTTCTCTAGGCCATGTCAATGGCATGGCTCGGTTATGATTTAGTAGGTACATGGGAATTAAAACATAACTGGTGTAGCGTGAAATCCTATTATTTTGAGGAATACAAGAGTGATATTATAACATTTTGCAAAGGAATACAAAATCATTGTATTTTGTATTTGTTTGTATGTTGCTTCTTATTTATGTAAGTTATAAATTAAATCCATGATGATTATCTAAGCTATTTATATGTACATGCATAACATTACAGGATATACACCTATGGATATATACGCCTAAATTAAGAAATCTTTCATTAATATTAATAACAATGCTATTAAATAACACAGTTCTTAGAGACAACTATTTAGTTTCAGACAAGTCATTAAGACAACACTAATGATGCCTTCTTTATTGCAACTCATTAAAAGTTCATGGCTATATGAACATTATCCATTGTTTATGCTGGATCATGACCTACGGTCTTTAAAAAGACTTAATGGAATATCTAGTTTAAAAAAAATATTTCCAAAATCATGGTTAACAAAAATAACTTGGCTGCTCATTTTTCGCCTAATAAAAATATAAAGTTACAAGGTTATGGAACTAAACACATTTTTTACTCTCAATATGATAATAGTTTTTGGTACATCATACTGGCCATGATTCCACTGATGTGCTGAAGCCAAAATGATTTTAGAGTCCAATGAAACTAGGTCCGCCCATGGCACGGAATCATGCTAGTGGGAGGCCTGTTGCCACAGGCACGTCATGCATCTGCCTAGTCTCTGGTCTGTCCTTTGTCTTTCTTTTGTTATCGGTTAAATGTTAATCTTAGTAAGTACGTGTCTTTGCTAATATAATTTACATAGGTACTTCTAATAGGTACTTACATTACCTCTAAGGTAGGTACTTACTTCTAATAGGCATTCTATTTAAAAGTTAAAGGATTTTAATCCCTGGTTATCATAATTTTAAAATAAATAGTTATGAAGTTATTCAAGAAATTTGATGTAAAATTACCATTACCATAACTGAGGCTAAAATTTTGAAAAAAATCTGATTATAGTAATTCTTTATCTATATTTACAGGAAAACCTAGTAGTCTATATTAAAAAAAATTGTATACGTTCGGAACCCCTTGCACGCGAGTCCGACTAGCACTTGGCCGGTTTTCTTTACAAGCAATATCCCTTTTTAAAACAGAATCATGGCACTGACACATCACGGTAGAAGGAGCCTGAACACTGCGCGATCGAAATACTAAAATTTCTGAAATTAATAGGGAGGGATGGGACTACTAAAAACTTTTTAATCTTTTGAACGCCAGAGCATAAACGTGCCCCCGACGCCAAGCCACAAATTCGCCGTACTTTTTGTCATATATTTGTTACGTTTGAAGTACAGGTCAGGCGCTTGCTTGTCATTTGTCCGTGACAATGACGTTCAAAACGTTAAACCAAATATTTTATTTTCAGAATTCTCCACCTGCAAATCCTGCAGAGCATCTTTACTGAAACAAACCAGTCCATCAAGGCATACAGTGAGATACACAAGGACATGAAAGAGTCCATCAAAGAAACGGAGCAGAGGATCAAACACTTCCGGAGTATTATTGATAGTGATGCATAATTTTAAACCGTATCCATCAAGCGTAGGTATACCTGCTAAAGTTTTCACAACCTTATTGCTAAGAGAATAAGGGCGTCAAGTGGTCTGAGGGAAACTTGCGGCAGTACGAACGTACTAGCGACGTCAACATCTTCAGACCTCATTCCATTCTATTTGGGGGCAGGAGAAGATAAGCTAGCTTGAAAAATCATTCTGGGGCAGTCTGGTAAAAAATAATCGAGATAATAACGTTCAAGAAGATAGGCATCATCCAAGGTGTTTCAACCTTTTTCTTTTTCTGTTTATTCTTTTTTACTTTTCTGTTTGTTTTGCGCGAGTTCCAAATAAATCTTTTTCTTTCAAAGACGTAGACAGTTTCATATATTTACCAAAAATATTCTGAATATCTGAGTATTATTTTCACGCCTTCACTTGGCAAGACATTATTTTATCGATAGTTCCCTTTGTTGTGGAATATCTCTTCCTATTATTTTTACAGTGATCGTGGTTTCATTTAGGTTTGTGTTCAAAAGAAAGAACTCAATTGAATTGTGAACAAATTATTATTATTTACCTGCAAGATGAGACAGGAAGTTTAGTTTTTGTTTTGTTAACTATCATTTCTACTATTTCATAATAAACGTTGTTTGTTAATTATTGAGTTTCTGTTTTCTCATCTTCCCTTTTGGGTTTTCCTTGTAAGTAGGGCTGCCATCACCAAAATTGCCGACACCGGATAATATCTTAAAACCTCCGGACATTTGTGTGAAATTGCATATTACCCCGGACATTCCCGAAAAAATAGCGTCGTTTTAAATAAAATTAATAATCTGACAGTTTATTTGCAATGTTTAACTACAGCGTCGGCTATTTTGCAGCGCCGGAGTTAGCTTATAAGCGGCTTACGATTACTAATGATTTTTTACTAAGTTTCATTTTCATATGTTGCTTATCTTTTTAATTTTCATTTAATCGAGTTTCCTTTGACACAAAAGCTTTTGTAAACCCCGCCCGGGCGCTCCCCGGACGCCCTCCAACTAGGACAAATTCGGGGAAACCCGGATGGATGGCAACCCTACTTGTAAGCCCTTTTTCAACTATCACCACATGACAGGAGATGTTTAAGATCTAGGTTTGAGAACTAGGTTATTATTACCCACTTCCCAGGTTTTCTGTTATGTTATCTTTCCCTTTGAGCTTTCCTGGTGAGCCCTTTTTTAGCCCGTCTCCACAGGAGATTTTTAGGAAATAAAATGACTTAACTGTTAAGTTTATTCGTAACATACAAAAATACAAATCTTTCCTCTTTATAATATTAGTATGTATAGATTAACTCTTGAAGCTCGAACAATAGATGGAGTTTAGTATGTTACGGTAAACGCATCTAGAGCTACGAAACATAAAATTGTGAGTATGGATTTGCAGTTCACTGTACCGAATGAATTTATTCATGCAAACTAAATAAAGACATGCAAACTTACCTACCTACAAAACAATGATTAACAAACATATTAGTAGTATAGTACGTAAACCCACTTGACAAAACAAACAAGATATGTCGCTAATAAAAAATATTTCGAATATGTTCAGAATATTTAAGGAGCTCGTGGCTAAAGAATAACAGCCGCACGGATCGATCAAGGTTAAGCAACGCTTGCCAAGGTTGGTCTGTGGATGGGTGACCATCTTAACATACCGAGTTTCCTCCGTGCCTCGGAAAGCACTTTAAGCCGTTGGTCCCATCTGTCATTTGTAGATCTTTGGCAGTCGTTACGGATTGTCAGAAGCCAGTAAATCTGACTGCAGTCTTGGCAAGAACTACCGTGTTACCCAAATAATGGATGGGGAGGTCTGGTGTGCAGCCACTTCACGTCAAATACTGGTATTCAGCTGAATCCGGTTTGACTGGAAGCCGATCCCAATATAGTTGGGAAAAAGGCTAGGCAGACATTCATTGGTATGATTCACAAAAGTGTTATTGGCATTTTATTTCGTATCACGCCCAGTTACCTACACGGAAAATAAATTAAAATTAACACTAAATAAGTAAAATAAAAATACACGGGGAAAATTAACTACGAAACTAATTCACGTTTATATTTTTCACAAAACTTAGTCGTTCAACAGAGGCTGACATTGAGAGTTAGATCCTACTCGTCTTGTAAACTCAGTCCCAAGTTAGAAGTAGTCGAGGGCACTCGTGCCAGTGAATCGGTCAGTGATAAGTTGATAACACGGACGCGGCACGTGAATAAAAATGCTGCAACGGATTTCATTAGTCATGGATGTAGTGACTAAAATATTTAGGTAAGTTTTTTTTTAACTATTTATAGGTGTTAGATTTGATGAGCATATTTTTTTCTGTGAAGGTTAAATCTTTATGGTCAGTGATAAGTATGTAAACAGCGGAAATTGGTTTGCTTCCAGTTAGCTGCGAGATAAACATGATTGTATTAAGATAGATATTAGCTACCTACCTACCTACAATATAATAAAATATCATTATAATAATTATATCTAGTTACTAATGGAGATATAAGCAACGTATCCCAATTATTATCTACTTTGTTAACATAACTAGAATTCAATCAAACTTTAAATGAGACAACCAAGTTCAGAAAATTAATTTAGGGAAGCGTACCTATTTAAAACTCAAACTAGCGTAAATAAGCTTGTCTCCCTAAATCCCATTTCAATCCTAGAAATATCCCACAGTCGTATAAAACGAACTACGGCACATGTGTGTCTAATAAAACGATCTCACGTAGCTATAAAGGGCCCCCATACACCATGCAATTCAAAAACACGGTAAGGAAGTAAGAAATAATCTTTAGATACTCAGTTTATCTCAATAGTGCGTTTGTGACGATTCACAACAATAGAAAATTATATGTGGGTAGTTAAATTATTGTTTTGGTTTGCTACCATCCATAATTCTTAATGAAAAGGTCTGCTTGAAATGACCACAGTATATTTTTACGGCGAAACGACGCCAGAGTTAGTTGCTAACAAGAGGTTGAATAACAAATAAGTATTGCATACATAACGGGCCCGTGTCCTCCAGGGCTGATGGTTCCCGCTTGTACCAGGCAGCCAGATTCCTTCGGGCAAACCATTTACTTATCAAGATTAGATAACAATGTAGGTACCCAAGTACATCAATGAACTAGAATCGGACTAGATTAGAATGTAGCAAAAACACTTATTTTTTACAAATACTTGTAAAATAACCGGCCAAGTGCGAGTCGGACTCGCGTACGAAGGGTTCCGTACCATTATCTATAAAAACGGCAAAAAAATCATGTCTGTTGTATAAGAGCCCCTTAAATATTTATTTAATTCTGTTTTTTAGTAATTGTTGTTATAGCGGCGGATGAGATACAGACAGACAGACGGACGGACAGCAGAGTCTTAGTAATAGGCTTCCGTACTACTGTTTGGGTTACGGAACCCTAAAAATAAGTGTTTTTCACAAATTAAACCTAATCCAGACAGCATTAAACTGAAAGAACTGGATTAAATATTGTCCAGTTCATCTATGAAATAAGCAATAATGTCACAGCTCTGCTCTAATATGTGAGTAATTGTCCTGGACTGGTCGCTATTCTTAATAGTTTTAATCATGCTCAATTTATTATCTCCAATTTGTACGACACTAGACAATGTCAGAGTAGTCTTGTTTGTTTGCGATTAGGTGACCGCAGAAGTTTAGAAATATTGTTTACTTGTATTGTTTGCTCAAACTATTATTGTTGACCTATGTCACCGGAAAAATGCAGACTGCGTAAGATTGTAATAAGTCTTCATTATATTACAATTTTTCGATATATTATGAGAAAATCGTTTTGTAAGAAAGTAGGTACCTATATGTCACCGGAAAATAGCAAACTTCGTAAAATTATAAAATAACTTGAGAGATTGTTAACTCTCGATAAATTGTCAACTGAACATTTGCAATACTATTTTACGCATCAAAATTTGAGTCTATAAATCTTGCGAAGTCATTCTTGAAATTGTGGACTATCATAAACTTGCGACGAAAGGAATAGGTACCTATTTGAAAACTGAAATACCTAAGGCAGTGATTTTTAACCGCACACACAACGAACGAAGCAAGTTAATAAAAGCTTGTAAACAAACGTTCGCAAAAAAAAATCACAATCATTTTCTGAAACTACCAATGTAGTCATGATGCCTAAATCAGCTTTTTGTATCAACAAAGTCTTCAACAATGCTCGGTGATGAAAAAATAAATTCTATCTTTTATTTTAATTCCACACATAAAGATGATTCACTATCATCTCACACGTGCAACTATGCAATTTTCCTAATCTTTATTCCCACAGTTTTTTCTTTAAAAAAATGTCTAAAATGATGGATAAATTGTTGAATCATCTATAGTAGGCGCCAGATAAATGTGGAATAAAGTATATTGACCTTTCCCTAATAACTGCTCATAGGTACCTGAACAATTAAATATGAATCGTTTTTCATTATTAGACAATGTTAAGGATCACGAGAGATGATGATTCGGGACAGTTTTGTGTCATTAATTCCGTTTTTTCAAATTAAAAATGTCAATAAATGTAGGTGGGTCAATGACCGTTATTCCACGATTATCTGGCGCCTACTATAGAATCTTTTTCTTCAAGTAGTCGACACGGCGGATTTTAAAATTAACACAAAAACATATGGCCAATTTAAACTGTTACGAGTAGGTAAAATTTTATCTCTGCTGGTATTGCTTTGTTGTACCTATTAGTATATAAGTGTGTGCTGTATATTAGTGTAATGTTGGGTGCATTGTGCTCACATAATTTAATCAATTGATCAATGTACCTATGTAAACAAAATATTCTAAAACTTATACCTATTTGAAAAGAGTAGGTAACTATGCAGTTTCTTGTCCGTTCTTCTCCATAAGAATCTACTTTTTGCGAATGGACAACTAGTCACTTATATTCTAATTTTAAATTGTAAATTTGACGTTCAAAAGTGCCTTGCCTTTTAATGGTCTAGTTGAAATAAATGAATTGACTTGACTTTGACTTTGAACCAATACAATGTAAATAAAACTAGAAAGAGCTATTTTTGAGCCTTTTACATTGTGTTTTTTTTGCTAAAAAGTAAATTATTTATTATAAGTTTAAAATGTCATTGGGACAGATAGGAATAACGATTAAAACAAAATTCCGTTGAAAAATTAGGTATCCAGAATCATGTAACAAATCCATGGTATTTTTTTATTATATTTTGAATAAAATGATATCCTTTTCAGCTGAATCCGGTTTGACTGGATGCCGACCCCAATATAGTTGAGAAAAGGCTAGGCAGATGAGATGATGATGAAAATCGTATTTGCGTAAATTTCCGTTTGTGCGCTGATGTGTCCTATACACACTAAAGTTAAGTAAGTTTGACTTTTAATTGTATTCAGTAAAAATTTACTGAATACAATTAAAAGTCAAACTTACTTAGCTTTAGTGTACCTATTTTGACAAAAAAAAATAAAGTGAGTAGTCCAGTCAATATTTATGTAAGTAGATATTATGTTACTTATATAAAGTTGGACCGCAGGGTATGAAAAATATACCAATGTGTAGGGAAATATCCCCTGATTTTCATTACAAAATGTTTAAGCTGCACGTGGATTGGAACAGTTATAAATAGTTATAATTAATTAAAAACCAATGTGAAAATTTGGAGATTCACTGTAATTATTAATTATATTACCGGAAATTTCTGCAATTTTTCGGTAAAAATAAAATCATCAACTTGTAGAAATGCACGCAATGCGCTTTTCAAATCACCGCAACAATGACTGGACTAGAGTTGGTGTAAGAATGAAATAATTAACTTAAATAATGGACTTAAATGCAAACTTTTTATTTTAAATTTTAATTATCTTAAAAACATGAAATAGGTACACTATTAAACATTGTCTTTGAACTGTCAAGTTACTGAATACAATTACCTAAACATGAACTTTAGTTTAGAACTTGTTCTCTTATGGCCGGTCTCAATAATGACCTTAGACCAACTGTCAAATTAGCTACCAACAGCATGGACTTAATTTATAAGTCCATTACCAACAGTAGCTGAAACGTCATGTTTGAAAGGTAAAGGTAAACAGGTTATTTGACAGTTGGTTTAAGGTAGATATGTTATTGAAACCTGCAGTTATTAATAAAAGTCTGTTTAGCAAAAGTAGGTGTTCAGTTCAAATTCACAAATTTTATGAATTGAACACATGAATATCCTAGTTAAAAGTACGACAAATAATCTCAGATTTGCAAGCTACGCGCAACTAGCGACTCTTTAAAGCCAGAAGCGACACAGAACATATCTTTAAAATCAACAATTTGATCAAATCAACCTGCATTAATAGCCTTAGCAACATTCTTCATAGATTATAGGCATCCGTCTACCATTTCGTAACCTGCCCCCGATAGCACACCTGATAACATATCAGACGTAATCACATACCTTTACTTGATACTTTCTTATTACACGTGGATATAGTGCAAGGTTCATGACTGATAAGTATTTTTATTAGGTCGGCTACAGGTACTTTTCTGTGAAATCGTAGATTTTCTATATTGAGTACCTACCTACCTAATCAATAAAAATAATTTTAAGAGGGGAAGGAAGTACCTATTCATGTCCTTAATTTTTTATTTTTATTTGATTTGTTAATTCTATTTAGATACATCTCTCAATAGATAACTATATTAACAGTTTCCTAAGTAATTTTACATTTCATAAAATGCTTCCTCTCTCCTAACCTAGATACTTATCTTGCTGTGCCCGACAGGGTCCATATGAACCTATTTGTTATTTTACCACCTAAGAATACATGTGGAATGCAATAAAAGTATTGAGTATTGAAGTTCGTCATGGATTCCTTTCTGCCTGAAAAAAAGCTGTATTTTCTGCCTTGTGTGAACCTTAACCTGAGTGCCAATTCTACTAATTTTTAAGCAACGTTAGCAATATCATATCAGTCGCAATCTGTCAAAAAATTTACACTCGGGAGTGTCTTGCTTGATAGCTACAATCTGGTGCTCTTTGTAAGTCAAGAGGGAAAGGGTTACTATATAAGTAACCCTTTCCCTCTTGACTTATGTGTGAAGTGCAAGCGTGATCTCGTCATCGCTTTCTATCAGGCGAGAAAGTGGCCAAACACGAACGAATAAATATTGAAAAAAAAGTATCCTGGTATTGGCATCTATAGGTTCTTTTTCGCGACCTCGTCTGCCGAAGAATTTCTGGCAATCGGGTCCCTTCTTCTGTAAGCCCAAGACCTCAGCCCTCATGAGATTCAAGACCGAGAAAAGAAACCCTCCCTTCCTGCAATGTAGATGATATTCCTACTTTTCTATGATAAATGAGCTGCATGAATACTCCTGTAAAATTATAGCGAAACTCACTATTGTGTGTTTTCGTTCCTATGACCAATAATTACAGTGTTCACTGAGTGTAGCCTCGCGGTCAGGTAGCTAGGTATCTACGCTACTAAATTACCTTGCTTCGTTCGTTAGTCTTGGACTTGGAACGGTATCGGAGAGTTATTAAACCACATTCAACTTTGTACCTATGTGGTACCTACCTACATGGCACTGTTCGGCCTGTAGATCCATAATGATATCTTTAACGCCCGGTTTCAATAACGTATCTACCTTTAACCAACTGTCAAATTAGCTACCAACAGTAGTGAAACGTCATGTTTGCCTTTGTAATATGACGTTTCAGCTACTGTTGGTAGCTAATTTGACAGTAATTAGCTACCAACAGTAGTGAAACGTCATGTTTGCCTTTGTAACATGACGTTTCAGCTCTGTTGGTAGCTAATTTGAGATATGTTATTGAGACCGGCCGTATGTAATAAAACTCTATCCGCAGTTTTGAGCCTCCTCATCAATGACGTAAGTATTACTTACAATAATTTTACGAAAATATAGGTACAGACGCGTCATACCTACGTCACTGCTTTGAAAAATAGCGCATACGCTATCGTTACCATAGATATAATCCTACTACTATTATAAAGGCGAAAGTTTGTAAGTATGGATGTATGTATGGATGTTTGTTACTCTTTCACGTAAAAACTACTGAATGGATTTTGATGAAATTTGGCACAGAGGTAGATTATAGTCTGGAATAACACATAGGATACTTTTTATCCCGGGAATATGTTCCCTTAGGATAGTTTTCGACAATCACGCGGGCGGAGCCGCGGGCGGCAACTAGTACTATATAATCAGTAGCAATATAGATTAGTAAACACTCGCGGGGTATAAGATCGCGGTAGTCACCTTCTTTTTATTCTGCCATTTCAGTGTAATGGCAACACACCGCTATCCATCTAAATTTATAATATTATTGATAACAGCAGTTTTGTCTCTTTTTGAAAAATCTGCTAGCAAATATGTACAGACATCAAGCTACCCAAAACTGTCAAATTTTCCCAATCAACCTTGAACCTAATTCTTTAGCGATAAAGTTGAAAATCTATTAAAGAAATTTGACAGATTGTTGTAGCTTTATGTGCTGGCGTACTTATTTTCTTCCTCTAAATAGGTCATGAATGAATGAATTCCGCAGAATCTGACACTTCTATAGGTCAAAAGTATAAAAGTGCAAGTAAATCATCGTGTTATCAATGTTTTTCATTGCATTTATTGTGAGTAACGAAGTTAAGAGGATAAGTAATAAAAATATTGTCGGTTGTACAGAGTTCATTGTATTTCTCGTAGTAAGTTAGTCAGAATTATTATAAAGGTCATTCGTCATCTTTTCTTCCAATTATTGAGACCTTTGCACTTTGGCTTAGTTTGGACTTTGGATTAAAATAACTAGGTACCCATTTGAGGAAGTAAATCTCTAAGTCCATTATACGCAGACACCACTAAGTTATATAGTAGGCGCCAGATAAATGTGGAATAAAGTATATTGACCTTTCCCTAATAACTGTTCATAGGTACCTGAACAATTAAATATGAATCGTTTTTCATTATTAGACAATGTTAAGGATCACGAGAGATGATGATTCGGGACAGCTTTGTGTCATTAATTCCGTTTTTCAAATTAAAAATGTCAATAATTGTAGGTGGGTCAATGACCGTTATTCCACGATTATCTGGCGCCTACTATAGCTACCTACGTATGAATCATCAACAGGCACACTCATAATTTTGTGATAGCCAATATACAACGTATAACAGAATAAACGCAATACCTGAAAAGGTGTCATTGTACTCATCATTATGAGCAACTTTTATTATGGGACCAACCCTGATTTTTGAGGTTTGAATACATTTGTGCACATACCTACATCGGGCGTGAGACAAATCACGAAGCCGAGAGCGAATTTTACAATAAAAAAATACATACAGTCGAATTGAGAACCTCCTCCTGAAGTCGGTTAAAAATATTCATAAACAGTAATCATCCAAACGATTTAGGTACTACTTACAAGTGGCTGATGCTTGTAACGAGCTCTAGACTTTTGCTTGTAGGTCTCCTATTAGAAAGTTATCATCAATATCTTCGGCGGGCTTTAGCAATAAAAATAATCTATAGAGAAAAAAAGTGATAAGAAGTAGGTAAGATAGTAAAACCTTTATCACTAACTTAAAAAATTATGCCTTCTAAGAATTTTATATAAACCATCTAGATTAAATGAACACTTACCTACCTAGATTAGACATAATTTTCAGCAAGGGCAACGATCTAGACACGGAAAATTTTCAGTAAAAATGTAACAAAACAGTTATTTTTCATGTCGAACCTAAACCACTATAATAATGTCTTCTGTGACTGTGAACCCGATTCCTGATTATTATGATACATTGCGACATTTTTTTCTGGATTCACCTGAAGTGAGGTAAGCAGACAATCAAATCAATCGTAAGTTGTTTTTACTATTGATGGATCTCTGATAGAAGAAGCCTTTCCCAGCAAGAATATATCGCTAGTAGGTATAGTAAGTAGTATGTACCACGGCACTGGAACGCAAAAGGCTTTTGAAGGAATATGGGTGAATTTTAGTCAGTATTAGCTTTTGCCCGCGACTTCGTACGCGCATGTCCCGTTTTCCCGGTTCCCGTAGAAATTTTGGGACGAATTATAGACTTAAACCTTCCTCATGAATAACCCCATCCATTGGAGAAAACCGCATGAAAATCCGTTCAGTAGTTTTTGAGTTTATCGCGAACAGACAGACGCGGCGAGGGACATTGTTTTATAATAATTATGTAGTGAAGAGTCAATTTGATGTCCCACAAAAAGGTATAGGTAGGTAGTATAAGCTGCCTGCGCTTCCCTCGTGTGAATGTCGGGAATTACTCCAAGGAAATATATTCTCGGGATGAAGTTTCATTTTCCATAGTAGGTACATGGTTTATCCGTGTACAAAGTTTCATCCAAGCCGTTTGGACGTGAACAGCAGTGCGATTCTGTAAACATGTCGAAGTGAAGGCTTGAGTGAAGTGATCACGAAGTGAGCTGCCGATTGATTCTGTAATCATGTCGAAGTGAAGGCTTGGGTGAAGTGATCACGGAGTGAGCTGTCATGCCATGGGAGTTCCACGAGTTTTCACGTTGAGAGGTTTACATAATCGCCCGGCAGGTAACAGACAGACAGAATCACTTTGGCATTTATAAGATTAGTATGAATATTGAGCTGAGTGTGACGCTTGCTTAAATACAATGGAATAATATCTGCAGGTAGACTAGGTAGGTACCTACATATTATCTCAACAAAACCTCGAGGTTGAGGAAAAGCTCAGTTAATTTTAGTACCTATTTACCTTCATTTTATAGCTTCACCAAAAACAATACCTGCAATTAAAAATAGATTTATTTGTTCATTGTTATTAAATTAAAACAAATTACCTGCACTGATAAATAAAATATAGTTAGGTAGTTGAAGTAGGTAGGATCATTGTAGAAACAAAATTTTGGCAGCGTTTTTTACAACATTGCTCATTTCACCGGAAAATTGCAAACGCCGAAGATTGTAAAATATCACGTGAAAATGTAAACTATTTTTTCTTAATAAGACACGGATATGTTGGAAACTATTGAAAAGCTAATTTGGGTGGGATTTATTGTAGGTAAGTATACAAAACGATTTTTTCATAATATATCGAGAAACTATAATCTAGTAAAGATTTATTTCAATCTTACGGTGTCTGCAATTTTTCGGTGACATATAAAATTACGGCCTTATTGGTGGTCGCAATATCCACCAGATACCTTTTGTAATCTGCAAAAACTAAAAACAAAAATATCAATGACTTGTTTCTGTATTTCAGCCAACTCTCGGCATTGCTGGGTATACAATGGGCTCCCGTGGACATTCCAATGTCGCGTCGGCTACAGACCCTGGCCGCCTTCGTCTGGATCTACCTCATACTCTTCGGGGAGGCTGTCTCCATTTACCTGTTCATCCAGCTGGTGTACTCCAGGTTCTGGTGGATGGCGATACTGTATGGAGTCTGGTTCGTCAATGATATTGAGATTTGCAGTCGCGGTGGACGAGCGTAAGTATTTTTACCTGGATGTTTATATTCTACTGTATCATCATCATCACACACAGGACCGTCTTTTGCCTATTGGAGGCCATGGCCACGGGATAGTGGGGCCCCTATGACTTTGACAAAGGACTATTTTGCTAAAACAGGCAAAAAAAATATAAGTAATCAAAATTCTACATTTATTCGACTGCTTTTAAAGTCACATTTAATGAAAAGTAGATAATTGTAATATTATCCGTAACAGAAACTCTTATATTTACAAGTTAGGCAATGCTTAAAACTCTAGAGTGAAATAAGCAAATATCGTTTGATTTTCTTAAAATTCATATATTTATCAGTCATTGGTAGATAATTTATAATCTGACAGAAACTAGGGGGTCAACATCGATCACGAGGCCCTGGGCACGTACCCAGAGTGCCCAGTGAAAAAGGGCCTGATCACACAGACAACTATTAAGAAAACCCTTTGAATTTCCTGAGAAAACTTTTTCTTTGTATCTTTATTAAGTCTCCTGCTTATTACCTACGACTCATTACTCTAAGCCCAAAGCATACCTACATCATTCGATTAAGAATTTGTCACTTAAGTGATTCAAGTTTAGATTTTCGTACACAACATTGTGATTTTTTTACACGACTGACCAAAAAAAGGAAAAAACCTCACGTATATCACTATGTTTTTTTGCATTATGTTCTACACACCTACCTACATTTAATATTATGATGTTTATTAAAATTAATAATATGTATTAAATTACCCAAGTATTCCCTTCAATAATTCTTCTGTGGGTATATAATGTAAAATATGTAATTTATATTGTTATTGGCAATATTCTATAATCTAATTAAGTAGGTAACTACCTATATATTAAATTCTGTGATCAGTTTAATCAAATTAATAGGTAGTTTTGTATTGAATTTAAATAAATTATGTGTTCAATAATTATAAAAATAGGTTTGCTATTTTAAGCACCACAATATTTAAAAATTTGCACGCTCTATGGCGTAATGTGTCATTGCGCTAACAATTTATAATAATCATATTTAGTACCGTAAATAGATAATTTAACTAGATATGAAGTGCGTATGAATATCCACTATCATCATTAAAATCCAGCTCCATGACTAATAGGTATACTAAGGTAATACTACTTTCACCAAACAAAAATAACAAAGATCTTTTCACCACTACATTTTCATGAACTACCTCTAAATACTCAGGCACAGAAGTCATTTTCTGCAATAACAGAGACACTATAATAAGTTCAATCATCCCGAACTGTCCCACAGGTGGGCAGAGGCCTCACATCCTTCCATCCTTTTTCGAGCCACCGCCAAATAATAAAACGTGTGCGTCTCGGGACGCCCGACAGAAGTGATAACTTAAACTAATCTAAGTTGAACTATTGAATATGGGAAGCGTCTGTCCGAAATACGACTAGCGCTGTGGGTTACAGTGAGAGAGGAAGAGCCTGCCTACTGCTGCCGTAATCGTGAGAGAAAGGGAAGCTAGACAGACTGGCGCCGTAACGCGTTACGTTACGAAGCGGTTAACCCTCCCATAATAAGTAATCACTTCGAAAAAAATCAGAGTAAAAAAAAGCATCCGTTTCTAACATCGACTCATCTAATTACAGGTCCGAATGGGTTCGAAGCTGGACGTGGTGGCGCTATCTCTGCGACTACTTCCCTATCAAACTCGTAAAGACTGTCGACCTGGACTACAAGAAAAATTACTTGTTTGCTTGCTTTCCACACGGGGTCATATCTTTGGGAGCCTTCGGAAGCTTTTGCACCAACGCTACAGACTTCCACAAGCTATTCCCTGGCATGACCTGCCACCTGATAACTCTAGGAGGACATTTCTTGATCCCATTCTTCAGGGATTTGGCCCTAGCCCTCGGAATTTGTTCCTCTTCGGAGCAAAGTCTTCTACATTTGCTGGATAATAAGAAGTATGAAGGGAACTGCGCGTGTATGATCATTGGCGGGGCTGCAGAAGCATTGGATGCGCATCCGAAGGAGTATAAAGTGATTTTGAGCAGGAGGAAAGGATTTATTCGTGTTGCTATGAAGTCTGGGTAAGATTTTTTTTTCTATTTGTCTATTAGTTTCCGTATTTTATTATTCTTAGAAACGGTGATAGGCACGTGATGTCCTTGTTCTTTGGTAAGCTCATTAATAGACAAATAAGATAATTAAAAATCGTTTATCTGTATTGTTGTCATAATTAATGTTTCTATTAGAAATATGACGACACTAACATTTTTTGCGAGCTGTTTATTTTCTTCTTGTTTTATAAAAACACTTGGGCAATAGACAAAACTCGTTGATAAAACCTCATTTCCTACTCATGTTTGAGTTTCATTCAATATCTACTGAAGAGAGCCTGTTGCCATGAACTACCCAATTCATGGCATGGTTCAGTAAAACCGAAAGACTTCGAAAAAGTTACTCAAAAAACTTTTATGCGTGCTTCCCAGTTCCTGGGATATGAATCTATGACCCCATCCTCGTCCAGCAGTTGCACCTCGTATAAGCCGCCCGGCGCGCTCCACCGGGCCACAGGCGCAGCCACGCAGTACAGTGCACATAAGTGTGAAAAAATAACATCGCTAAACAATTTTTTTTTTTAATCTAAGCCTATATGACTCTTCATCTTTAAATGTAATATTTGAAATTGTCTCTTAATTCCAGGGCATCCCTAGTGCCAGTGTTCTCATTCGGCGAGACAGACCTGTTCCGTCCTCCGAACAACCCTGAGAACAGTCTACTGCGCCGGTTCCAGGAGCTGGTGCGCAAGTACACCGGCATCTCACCCATGTTCCCCATGGGCCGGGGGATGTTCCAGTACTCTTATGGAGTGCTGCCCATCAGGGCGCCTGTCACTGCTGTTGGTAAGTTCAAAATGAAAATTATATAAATTCGGGAGGGGAGGTCAATAATAGCTATTTAGGCACGACCTCCCGGAATTTATTTGTTCAATTGACTTCTTTAGACCATAGCGCGACCATGGGCGGAAATAGGTAAACTAATTCAACTACCTATAAAAGTCTAGGTTTCAGTACCCGAAGGTTAACCGACGGAACCATATTACTAAGCCTCCGCTGTCTGCCCGTGTCCGTCCGTCCGTCCGTCCGTCTGTCAGTGGGCTGTATCTCAAGAATGGTATTAGGTAGACACGACAGTTGAAATTTTCAGTGTGTATTTCTGTTGCCGCTATAACAACGGGAGTCCCTTCCAATCAATTATTTTATTTTATACATCTATAAAAGAAACGTATTTTTTTCGGGTTATGCTACTACGGAACCATGCAGTACCTATATAAATAGTCTTTAAACGGAACCCTTCGTGTAAGAGTCCGACTCGCACTTGGTCAGTTTTGTAGTTCGATTTCGGCTGTTATAAGAATTAAGTACTTTGGGAACAAGCAAAACGAGTCTGTATTTTAAGAATTAAAGTAGTTAGTTAGTAGTTTCAGCCTTCCCACGTGGGAAAGCCGTGCGTTTCTGTAGTTATGTTATGTTTCAATAGCTTTTGCCGTACGCGCATATTCCGTTTTTTCCCGTTCCCGTAGAAATTTCGGGAAATCCTCTTTTAGTGCTCATTCTACGACCAGGTTTTCGGCTGTGCGTTGTCAGTCAGTCACTCAGTCAAACAGCAGAACAAAATTCTTCCGTTAAATTCAAATATTTGGATTGATAAGGCGTCACACACACAGCTCGAACACTGTTCAAAACCGATCGCACCACAACTGCTCCATAATTGTACGAGTATCTTGATGTTGTTTAGGGGATCCTAAACTAATTTACTCTGTTATTTAATTCCAGTTGGAGCACCAATGGAAGTGAAAAGAAACCTAGAACCAACGAGCGAAGAAATAGACGCAGTGCACGCGGAGTTCACGTTACGTCTCAAGACTCTCTTCGAGACTGAGAAGGTCAAATACTTGAAGTATCATGAGGAGGCCAGGCTAGTCATCACGTAGACATCATCTTTTGTTTTATGCTAGCAATTAATTCGGCCAAATAATTCGCGAATATAAATTAACAAACACTGCAATACAAAATTAAACTTATTTCGAACTGTATAAGGTATGTTTTGTTTTGAAGAAGTGACGCGAACATTTGGCCAAATACGCAAAGTGAAGTTACAGCATTAGGTACAGTTTTTTAAAAGCTGCATTTTGTCCGAACCAACATTATGGTTTAGTTCCGATATAGGGGCATCCCACACATTAAATTAATAAAATTTATTCGCGATAACCATTTGAATTACTTTAAAATTTATAATATTTTATCGAATTTTCTTGCCTTTTTTATTATTATTTCTTGCTTTACCTTGAGTATTCCTGATTATTCTTCTTTTTTTTTTAATGTTTCAATAAATCAACTTTTCCAATTTGGCAAACACCCAACATCAAAAGTTATCTTGCCAATTCTAATAGCGTTTTCAATGAAAATCATATTAATATAAAATTTTCTAATAATTTCCAATATAATTAAGCGATATATATCAGTTAATTTAGTATAAATACTAATGCCTTTATAGACTGATTGATATTATTATATGAATTAGTTATAAGTTTGTTATGAAATAAGCGGGTTGATGAATAAAAGATTTTATATGTTGTAAAATGGTATTTTCACTATACCTACTGACACTTTTTTTTTCAAGGATGGGAAATCATCAAATGACTTCTTCCGCTCCGGGTGGAGCGGAAGGGCATGTCAGACTCTAACTGACTAAAACCCATCCATATTCCTCCTAAAGCCCTTTGCGTTCCAGGGCCGCGGTGACTCTTTCGACAAATTCCTCAACCCTGGCAGGACCTACTGACCACTTACGTTTTGCTGGTGGTTCTTTGGAACCGATCGTGTAAGATCCAAGCTTACAAATACTGCATTCATTTCTTCATTAGGAATAAACAAAGGAAAGGGGTTCACGATTGAAGGTAATAGGGGAACTCGTCCAACACTAAACTCAGTCTACGGGTCTCATCACTGTGAATGATATTTCCTCTTCCCAAAAGCGAAACATGATAATTACGTATAAGAAAATTAATTAATTGTCACAGAACTGATATGCATTCAAATTATTAACCTTAGTTTACTTAAATTCCTTAACCACAAGTTTACCATTATATAATGACCATTATATGAAAAGGCAAAAGTGGCCCATTCGCCCATTTTGCCGTAAGACGAGTTACCCCATAACCCTCAAATGAATGAATAAAAACTACATAGTTTTACTATTTTTATTTATTTTATATTTATTTACATTTTATATACAACGTTAACATTAACGAATGCGCATGTCTTCGCGCACGACTCTTTTGAGCATATTTTTATTACTCGGCTATAAACGCACAAAAATGACGAACTGCGATCGCATAAAATGAACGCATATTTAAAAATAACGACGCATGTCTTCGTCCTCCAGATAAATCAACAAGTAACTTGGAAATATGAATCCCAGTTCGTCGATATGATTACCTCAGACCCTACTACATCTCGTAAGCATCACTCGTATATCTTCAATAATGTTACATGTGTTTATGTTCACACACTATACTATTTTCTCACTTCCTGCTTTATTTGTTCTTGTAAGTTAATCGCTTTCGCTCAAACCATGCTTTTGATTCGTCCGCCGTCATATTTGTGCGCCCATACCCAACATGCCTCCCTTACGTTTCATGATGAAGGTATCATTATAATTATACACAATAATATACATTACGAGCGGGAATGATACAGAGTATATCGGGCATGTTACTACGTTACTTAGAAATAACACATTGATGACGATGCAGTACTTCAAGTTAAAGAGTTTGATGGCAATGCAATGGAAAAGGGAGATGATACACAGCTAGAATATGAAAAGCGGGATTGTCTTTGAATATGAGCAATGTGTGAGAAGAAAGAAGAACACGAAGCAACTGATAGAAAATATAAACCTTCAAATAAGTGAGGAAGTTAACTACACAATCATCAACGTTTTTATAATAATAATACAAGTATCTAACATCGATCAAACTATTTTCGCACAACAATAAAATACAAAATTCAAATATGAAAGAAATAAACATAATGAAGTATCGTAGTACCATGCGGGCGTCAGTCCAGCTCCCGCCCATTGGACAGTCACTCGAAAAAAATGAGCTCTAAAACAAAATCACCGACAAACCAACTATAAAACTCATTGTAACATACAATTTACGAGACAGCTATTATAAACACGCGGCAAGATTTTACTACCGGAATATTTTTAAACAACGATATTAAAAGACACGTGTCCCAATTTTAATAAACGTCAAGAATGATTTCTATTGATAAGTAACATTGTTCGAGAGCTCAGAAAACTCAAACACAAACTTAACAAAGGCTCAACGAACCTAAAAGGCTATAGACATTAAGTAACAAGAAGACATCATCGGTGAAAAAACATCGTATTGAACACGGATTGGATAATGGAAAACGGTACATCTGACACTATTTCCATACAGATTTCTACCGAGAATACAGTCTTAACGAAACGATCGTACTTCAAAATGCCATTGTACAAAGGTTACCATCAAACCGATCAGATAAAAAAAATGTTTGTTTTAAAGTTTCAATCCAGGGTTTTCGTCGTTCACTATAAATCTCTATAAAAGTTGATCCCAAGAACGTCAACGTAAAGTTGATCCTTAGTCCATGTCTAAAAGTTTGCATCGGTGGATCGTCAAGGACTAACTGATCATTTGTCAAAGTCCGGTGTAATCTGAGGCACTTGGCCGATAAGTCACAATCTATATAAAGAAGACTAGAGTGTTGCGAAGCTCACGCTTGCTTCGGATGCGGCGCGGGCGCCGGCGGGGCAGGTTTAAAGCACTGCATGAGGAAGGCCGTGTACATCACGAACGCTATTGACAGCGCTATCAAAGCATACATGAATATGTTCAGCTCTGGCTGTCGAAATCTGTTCTTTCGGAGCCATTCCAGTACTTCGTCTTCGGACATGAGGTCTCCTGTAAATGTCGTCAAGATAAGTTTGATGAATATATCTGAATAAGAAGATAAAGAATTGAAAAGATATTCCCAAAGTTAGGATACTAAACTCAGAAGAAGATGGCTATAATTGATGAGCAAGTGTATGAAGACTATTCTCCATAGTTTTTGATGTAGTATAGAAAGTCTATTCAAAAGTTCTGTATTTTCTTACCTCTGTATATACTAGGGAATCTCTTCCTGAAGTACACAATAGCTGGCAGCTTGGTGACTCCCCACTTGCGAGCGTACCGCGGGTCTTGCATCTTCACAAATGTAATGTCCAGGTTATCAGTTTCACTGTCAATATTTTCCAATTTGTCTAGAACGGCGCGACTTTCTGCTGATTTCTCGTCTAGAATAAGCAAAGTCAGTTAAAACCCCAGATATTATGTTAAAGCAATCACTAGAATGTCTTAATCTATCATTCTACTCACAGAAATAAACAGCCAAGAATTCGTTCTCCTCCAACAATTTGTCCAACATCTTACGGTTTACCTCCTCAATTTCGTTTTTGATTTCAAAGACGTCTTGAGACGTCAACCACTGTAAGATCCTGTCCACTTGGTGAAGGTCTCCGTCATACAACATCGGTATTTGCTTACGGAAGTATACCAAAGAAGGTATGTTTACAATGTTGTAAGTCGCAGCTGCCTCATGACTGGCGATCTTGACGAAATCAATACCGAATTGGTCGACTTCTCCGTCAATTTGTTCTAGGGATTCGAGGATTTCTTCGCATTCTGCACAGTCTTCATCGTCATCTAAAAGGCAAATGTGTGTTTAATAATCTACTTTTCTTTTTCTTATAAATTGTTCGTCTGCTTCCTAAAAATATACTTACAGAAAAAGACAACCAACAGATGTGATTCGTACAACAATCTCTCCAACATTCTATCGTTGACGGACTCAATTTCATCAGCCAATTCTCTATTATCATCGTCAATAAGCCATTCTAAAATAGACTCTTCGTTTTGTAAATCACCTTCGAATAGAAGAGGGTTGCCGTTCCTAAAAATAATAATTTCTTATCAGGTGAATTCATTTTTTTTTTCTTAGTCAAATCTGGGTTTTATTTCTTACCTGAAATAGACCATAGCAGGGAAAGTTTTGATAGAATATCTCTTGGCGAGTTGTGGATCTTGAATCTTGACCATGTGAATTCCGTAGACGTCACACTCATCGTCAATGCCCTCAAGCCCGTCAAGAATATGGTCGCAGATATGGCAGTTCAGTTTGTCTAAAGAAAATAAAAGGAGAATATTAGTATCTAGTGACGAAAAAACAGATGATCCATGAGCGTTTCTGGAGTATTTCATACTTACAGAAGTAAACAGCCAAATACTGTGTTTCTTCCACCATCTTCTCCAACATTACTCTAGTAATAAGTTCGATTCGATCTTCAGTTTTCTGAGTAATCAACCATTGCAGTACTTCCTCTTCTTCAGCCAGAGAACCCTCGTACACATTCGGTACATTATTTTCAAAGTACACCAGTACTGGGAAATCTGTCACTCCATAAGATTCAGCTATAGTATAGTCTTGTGTTTTAACGAACTTGATTTCATGTCTGTCGCAGTCATCATCGATATTCTCCAGTTCTTCCAATATACCGGCGCATTGCTCGCAGTCCAGACTATCTGTAACATCCCGATCTATTGCCAATTAAAGTGTAATAACATTTTGTGAGCAAACCTCATTGGATGGACAAACTGTTTCGTCATTCGGTACTATTATGTGCACTATGGGTATTTTATACTGTGCTGGCTGCTACGAAAACCAAAACCAAAATGTCATTCTTTATGCGGTTCGGGTAGCCCAGGATAGATCAGATTGGAAAAAAAGGAAGGAAGGCCTTTGCCCTGCAGTGGGACACTACAGGCTCATAATAATAAAATAATGCGCTTGGTAAATTAACATTCGGATGCGAACGTGGGCAGAACATTTCACAGACTTGGCACAAGTGGGTGTGGATACTAACTAATCATAACCAGACCTTAAAGTACCTACTCTTAGTGCGCTCATGCTACATGCAACAAAAGTAATGGCTACACAGACATAGGGTCATTGGAAAAGTTTGCGATTGCAAGGGAACATATTGCCAATGGGCTCGGCTCTAAGGGGATAGGAATACCCTCTGAATCCAGTGCCTCATCCTCGTCGTGTTCTATAACTTTCTTTTTCGTTGATCTTTTCATCAATTTCGAAGTGCACATTTCACATAACGTTTTGTTCCCTAATAAAAAGCAAGTCATTAATAAAAGATAAACGGATATACATATGTTATTTTATGTACAATATTCTTCAGCGTCTTCAAATTATCTTCATCTTTCTTAAATATTAAACAATTTATTAGAATTAAACACTTAGCAGAATATAAAATTAGTTGTGTGATGTACTGTATGTGCAGTAAAGAAGTGTATAATTCGCTCACTAGCATGCAACTTACAGAAGTAAACGGCGAGTGATCCAGACTCTTCTATCAAATCTAGAAGATCTTGACCTTCAAGAGCTTCGATGACATCTCCAGCTGGGTTTTTCTGGGTTAGTAACCAACTTAGAAGTTGTTGTTCGTCATATAGATCTCCTACAACATGAACAAGGTCAGTCATCATCATGGTCCACTTTTAAGAACAGCTCAAGATAAGAGGACCATGCCAATTTATACAGACTGCTAGAAAATATTCTTTAATGTTTTTTTGCATCGCTCTTTAACTATATATTCATTCAAGCTTAACTGACATCGGCCTCTTAAGAATCAATCTTACCAGCATAAATAACAGGATCCTTTGACCCCATCTTGAAGAATAACACGGCAGGTAGAGCAAATACTCCAAACTCTTTAGCCATCTGCCTATCATCAATCTTCACGAAGTTGATACCGGAGTCATCAGCATCATCGTCTATGTGCTCAATCTCAGCTAGCACTTTAGGACACTGTTTGCAGTCATTACTGTCTAAAACATGTGTTATGTGCAATACAATTGGATTTGTGAGTATCAGCTTTTTAAAAACCATTCTAGACTAGAAACAACATTGCAACATCTTTAAAACGTTAAAAGTATAATATATAATCAAAGAAAACTCACAAAAGAATACTGCTACGTAATCCGATGTTTGCCTTATCTTCTGAAACATTTTCCTATTGACTTTTTCGATATGATCCGTCAATTCCATATTTTCAGGGTTGGTCAACCAATCTAAGATTTCCTCTTCGTCATCAATGTCACCGTCATAGTTTATTGCTTTGCTTTTCCTAAAGTATGTAATACCAGGTGGGTTGCGGAATCCATACTTCTTCGCCATTAACCGATCAGCACATTTGACTATTTTGATTCCGTATTCTGCTGCTTCATCGTCGATCAATTCTACGTGTCGCAGCACTTTTGGGCTATCCGGATCTTCTTCTTTATCTGAAATGTGTTATTTGGTTATAGTCAGTCCTGATTTAGGTAGGTTGCTAACGGAATCTGATGTATTGTCGAGATACTCACAGAAAACAACAGCCAGGAATTCTTTAGTTTCGATATATTTGAACAGTTGCTCTCTATCAATTTCCTCTATACTCTCATCTTCTTTCTGCTTCACCATCCAGTCTAACACCTCGGATTCATCCAATAGATCCCCTAAAATAGTTTCACATTATACTTCACTCTGAAAACCCTATGAACTAATCAAATTATTTAAAGAAACCACATCCATTTCATAATTTGGGAAACTCACCAGTAAAATCCAATAATTGGCATGCGCGGATACAACTACGGCAATACCATGCTGACATCATTCGTGTGTGAAATGAGTAATGACAGTTTTGGTTTAATAGAAAAATGTATTTATTTAACAAAAAAAAGTTGTTTCAGCGCCGACTCAACAATTCAACGTAACAAATAAATAAATTAAACATTCATGCGAATTTTCGGCCAAACAATACAACTTACAATTATCGACATATTTGTCACACAACGCCAGCACTGTTCGACCGGAAAGCTTTAGACGACTCTAATCACAAAATTAGTCTTCAATGGAAACAATAGTTAACATACAGTCACCCAACTACCTATACAATGCAGAGAGACATGTGACAGACAT